>CM062294.1:509821524-510087272 GCA_031216915.1 Pictodentalium vernedei | reverse complement strand
GGAGGATTTCAAGCTTTCCCTTTCGGAACAACATATGCTGCGATGCCGGATAAGAAACTGATAGCGTCGGTGGACTTAGAAATTTTTGGTTCGGTTCAGGGACATCGTCCCTCAGTTCCGACATAGTCCAATAATGTCACACAAACTTTCGAATTATTGAACGACGCTATATATATTATTATTTTATGCTTGCTATCCAAGCATTTTCTGGTTTCTTGTTCGAAGAGTTATGGAGATGTCTTTCAAAAGTGTGCCTCTGTCGTCATAGTTAATGAAGAGTTAGCGGCAATAAGTGCTCATGGAATATGTCTATCGCTTACGGAGTGACATTCGCTAGCTCACCCGGTGTAGCGTACATTCATCGAATGGTTCGGCTGCCGGGTTCGTCCGTTGCGGTCTAGGAAGGAGATTTGGGTGATGCGAGCACTTTAATTACTTTAGTACTCACCCAGTGACGGCAGATTGAGGACAGATCGGAGGAAGCCAACAACATAGGGGACCGCATGTTGTGGTTCAGATATTTTACATTCGGAGCATATGTCCGTTGCTCGGGGCGCTCCGTTATATTGACAGTCCGAGAGACTGTCTTTAATGCTTCCTCATCCTCACAGCAGGGCACACGACCGCACATTGGCTACGTGACCTCGAGTATCCGATCAGTTTCGGCATTCAGTGATTCCACAGCGAATAGGTCGCGCCATCCGGTAGCCAAGGGACACGAGGCCTATACACTCCGTTCGCTCGCATATTGGAAGTATGCACGGGGTAACGATCTCGGAGCTTCCTGCGGCAATGCATCGTAAGACCGCTGCTCCTCAGGCCTCAGTGACGGACGTGCTATCCGAGTTAGCACAGTTGTTTCGCAGCATACCAGCAATTGACGGTTTCTCGGTCGAATCAGGAATTATCCGACGGCGCTGGGTCGGTGCGGTCCGCGGTTGCATCAAGCTACGGACGACCGAACGCTTTATAGGGTCCGACAGGATGGCGAAAGGGATTCGAAAGATTTCGAGTTTTCCCTTTAGTAGTATCGGAAGATGCCTTTCATATCTGCTGGCATTTCTTCCAGTGATTATTTTTCGGACTTCATTGCTGCGATCTTGGATAAGAGACTTATAGCGTCATTGGACTCGGATTTTTCGATCGGTACAGGGACTTTGTCTCTGACTTACCGACGCAGTCCAATATTGTCATTACAACATGTGTTTTATTTTTCGACGCTATATATTATATATATATATATACAAGCCTGCTACTAAGCATGATAGTTTAGTTTCTTGTCCGCGTGGCTCATTTCTGCCATTTTATCTTTTTTACATATAGTTTATTTTGGCAGAGCAGGGCATACCGAGAGTTCATATGCGTCTAGACGGTGTGATTAAAGACTGCATATATTCTTTTTCGCCGTTTATGTCTTTTCCAATTTCAATGTTGGGAACGACATTATGTATAGTAGACTTAACTTAGACGCTTTATTATACGTAATCCGCCTTACTGAGGCGTTATCATTACGTCTTCAAGAAAAGATTTACGGGATATTATTCTCAATGTAATTTCTTTTGAGGGCAGTAGTTTGTTCACGTATAACTCCGCCCTTCAGTGGCTGATTGGAGTTGGTTAGACGTGATGCAGCCCTAGCTACATCCACGCGTGGATAGTAGGTTAAGAACTCTCTCAGAGTCGCTTCGTTCTCGGAGGAGCTTCTCTTCGACGGCATCTTTCCAGCAATCCATGAATTGCTTGATTTATACATTCTCTTGTCTATCTAGTGTTACAAGAGATTCAGACTGGGGCAAACATTCGGTGGTTGACTCAGAGAGTGCCGCCGCAGTTGCCGGACCCTAGTGTGGCTGTTATGACGGTTGCCAGTCAAACAGATTGGAATATATACTGATCCCTACGGATTCGAAGTGCCAGGGTCTTTGGGTTCCGCAGTCTTTTAGCTATCAGTTTAACTTCCGCGGAATAATGTTTTTTAGGCTTGCTTTATGTCATTGCATGAACATTATTCAGAAACGCATGCCCAAATTCCTGTCCTTTAATTCGACAGTAGTGGCGTATCTCCGGAACCAGGGAGGCACTCTTTCGTTTCCGTTATTCAATTTAATGGAAAGAATCCGTCTGTTGGTTATAGTACACCAAGTTCAGTTTTGGTCTGTCATATTCTGGGTCGTCTGATTGTTTTATCGCACTCCCGTTCTCTTACGGGTCGCTTGTTGCTGTCAGAATGGACTCTCAACAAACAAGTATTTAATCAGATTTGCTATCTATGGGAGCGCCCAATGATGTTTTATTTATGACACAGCTTGCTAATCAATTGCAGACGTATGTGTTGGCTTGTCCAGATCTCTGAGCTAATACTGTTAACGCTCTATTGATCTATAGGATGGAATGATAGGATACGCGTATCCTCCGGCGCTGTTGTTTTAGCAGGTATTGCTAAGATAAACAACCACAATACATTTCTGTTGATAGCATCTCTATCTTCACAGAGATCATGAGTAATTTACTCTCTTGTCTACTGTGGATCTTAATGTGAAATCTTCCTCTATGTGAGGATCTTTTTTCACTGGGTAAATCGTGTCATCTTTATCACAACCAGCAAGGTCGCAACCTTCATGTATTCCGTTGTGTGGTCCGTATTGCATTGTAAGCACTGTACTGGACGAGCTTTGGACGCGATTTCTTACTATAGGAGATCCTCTTCTTCGCTATTCTATGCGACTAAAGTGGAGGCTCTTCCGTCGTGGTGTAGGGATCATTATGTTCATATGGTTGATCCCTCCATACTACGCATTGCTAGTTTTTAGTATACTTGTTTCACAAGATCTACTGCAGCCTGTTGTTATTTAGGTTATAGGTTTATGTTACCTCATACCTATGCACTCTACGATAGTTTACAATTGAGTCTTTTGTCTCTTTATCTAAGTCAGTTAGTAACTTTTTGATAAATAGACTTAGAATCTTTAGATTAAATTCCTATACGGATTTTAACTTCGGTTCTTATTTAGCTAAGTAATCATTTGAGCCTCTGGAAACAGTAGTTTTCAAATTCTGACCTTTTAGACAGTAATTCTGTTGGTTTCTCTTTTACTGTAGAGTCAGTGAGTTTCATGCACTATCGATGGATGATTTTCACTTTCATAGTTTCGGAATCAATACTTCCGTTACTATTTAGGTTGGATTGTTGCATAAGAGTTAGGCTCCTATTATCCGGAACCTTTTATTTTAAGGTCCTTCCGTCTTCGTATGGGCATAGGCCTTTACTCTTTCCGGGTACAGTTTATGTATTTATAAACAGATATCTGTTTATTACTAGGGCGTAAGCTTCTTCTGTCTTTTATGTCTAGTAGAAGGACGTTACGCTCCATTTTATTGTTAATGGATTCTATTAACTAGCGTACTGCTTATGGTATATCATTGGCTTAGCAGTTGTGCTTAAGATTTCGGCTCATGAAGTAAGAGTTCTTCTACTTCTTGGGCTTACATTAATAGTGTTGCTATTATAGATTTTTGAAGGCTGCTCATTGCGCTCAGCCATCCATTCATGAATTTTATCTCAGAAATATCGAGTCCATTTCTGGAGGCCTCTATTGTTAGGTCTATTATCTACTGCTCAGAATGTCATTCACTTAACAGTTGCTACTATAGCTAGGTAGGCTGTCTGTTTCGGCAGTGTCTCCGTTCGGCTGTCCTCTTCGCTCTGGGCTATTTGACCCAGGGCAAGAAAAAGGGGGGGGGGGGGGAGGGTCTTCCCTTGGGTCACCTGTTTTTACTATGAAAACAAGGGGATACCTCCTCCGGAGTTAGTAATTCTGAGCTGTTATTGGGATGGTTGTTTAGTGAGAAGTTTAAGTTTATAAAATTCATTCAAGTCTTAGTTTTTAAAGTATAGCTTTTGAATATTGCATTTGTCAACGGACATGATTATGCAATTCTCACACACTTTTAAGAGTATAAGAGTCTCTATTCTCTAGACTTACTTTATTATTGGCTTACTTTAAAAATTATTAGTATAAGGATTATTGGATATTAATAGAGTACATGGATGTATGAAGCTCAATTTTTGGAAGGTGTTGTATCTTTCTAATTTATCATAAATAAGAAAGATACATGTAAGGCCTATTACTTCTTTTCCCTACAGGGGATGACTCTATTTTATTTTATTGAGCGTATTCCATTTTGCTCTTTGTCCTTGGCCCTCCAGCCTTTTTACTATTCAGCTATGTCTGGGTCATTGGTACAGTATAAAAATGTTAAAAAATTTATAGTAATTTATATATTTTTTATACTTACCAATGACCCAGACGGGGATGGCCCTCCCAGGAGTTGGGAACTCTTGCCTCCCCGCTGAGTACATAGCGCTTACCAGGCACTGGTTATTAGAATGATAAATGGCGCCAATTTCGGAACGTCCTTGACACTGCGCATGCGCAGTGGGGGCGAGGTGTGGAGGGCCTTTCAGGACATGTTTTCTTTAGTTTTAGATGCAAATTTTGGGGATTGGGGGGCAAAATTTGTGTTTGGCCCTATATTTTAAGAGTTAGCACCAGCTATGTCTGGGTCATTGGTAAGTATAAAAAATGTTAAAAAATTTATAGTAATTTATATATTTTTTATACTTACCAATGACCCAGACATAGCTGGTGCTAACTCTTAAAATATAGGGCCAAACACAAATTTTGCCCCCCAATCCCCAAAATTTGCATCTAAAACTAAAGAAAACATGTCCTGAAAGGCCCTCCACACCTCGCCCCCACTGCGCATGCGCAGTGTCCAGGACGTTCCGAAATTGGCGCCATTTATCATTCTAATAACCAGTGCCTGGTAAGCGCTATGTACTCAGCGGGGAGGCAAGAGTTCCCAACTCCTGGGAGGGCCATCCCCGTCTGGGTCATTGGTAAGTATAAAAAATATATAAATTACTATAAATTTTTTAACATTTTTATACTGTACCAATGACCCAGACATAGCTGAATAGTAAAAAGGCTGGAGGGCCAAGGACATAGAGCAAAATGGAATACGCTCAATAAAATAAAATAGAGTCATCCCCTGTAGGGAAAAGAAGTAATAGGCCTTACATGTATCTTTCTTATTTATGATAAATTAGAAAGATACAACACCTTCCAAAAATTGAGCTTCATACATCCATGTACTCTATTAATATCCAATAATCCTTATACTAATAATTTTTAAAGTAAGCCAATAATAAAGTAAGTCTAGAGAATAGAGACTCTTATACTCCTAAAAGTGTGTGAGAATTGCATAATCATGTCCGTTGACATATGCAATATTCAAAAGCTATACTTTAAAAACTAAGACTTGAATGAATTTTATAAACTTAAACTTCTCACTAAACAACCATCCCAATAACAGCTCAGAATTACTAACTCCGGAGGAGGTATCCCCTTGTTTTCATAGTAAAAACAGGTGACCCAAGGGAACACCCTCCCCCCCCCCCCCCTTTTTCTTGCCCTGGGTCAAATAGCCCAGAGCGAAGAGGGCAGCCGAACGGAGACACTGCCGAAACAGACAGCCTACCTAGCTATAGTAGCAACTGTTAAGTGAATGACATTCTGAGCAGTAGATAATAGACCTAACAATAGAGGCCTCCAGAAATGGACTCGATATTTCTGAGATAAAATTCATGAATGGATGGCTGAGCGCAATGAGCAGCCTTCAAAAATCTATAATAGCAACACTATTAATGTAAGCCCAAGAAGTAGAAGAACTCTTACTTCAAGAGCCGAAATCTTAAGCACAACTGCTAAGCCAATGATATACCATAAGCAGTACGCTAGTTAATAGAATCGATTAACAATAAAATGGAGCGTAACGTCCTTCTACTAGACATCAAAGACAGAAGAAGCTTACGCCCTTGTAATAAACAGATATCTGTTTATAAATACATAAACTGTACCCGGAAAGAGTAAAGGCCTATGCCCATACGAAGACGGAAGGACCTTAAAATAATAGGTTCCGGATAATAGGAGCCTAACTCTTATGCAACAATCCAACCTAAATAGTAACGGAAGTATTGATTCCGAAACTATGAAAGTGAAAATCATCCATCGATAGTGCATGAAACTCACTGACTCTACAGTAAAAGAGAAACCAACAGAATTACTGTCTAAAAGGTCAGAATTTGAAAACTACTGTTTCCAGAGTAAATGATTACTTAGCTAAATAAGAACCGAAGTTAAAATCCGTATAGGAATTTAATCTAAAGATTCTAAGTCTATTTATCAAAAAGTTACTAACTGACTTAGATAAAGAGACAAAAGACTCAATAGTAAACTATCGTAGAGTGCATAGGTATGAGGTAACATAAACCTATAACCTAAATAACAACAGGCTGCAGTAGATCTTGTGAAACAAGTATACTAAAAACTAGCAATGCGTAGTATGGAGGGATCAACCATATGAACATAATGATCCCTACACCACGACGGAAGAGCCTCCACTTTAGTCGCATAGAATAGCGAAGAAGAGGATCTCCTATAGTAAGAAATCGCGTCCAAAGCTCGTCCAGTACAGTGCTTACAATGCAATACGGACCACACAACGGAATACATGAAGGTTGCGACCTTGCTGGTTGTGATAAAGATGACACGATTTACCCAGTGAAAAAAGATCCTCACATAGAGGAAGATTTCACGTTAAGATCCACAGTAGACAAGAGAGTAAATTACTCATGATCTCTGTGAAGATAGAGATGCTATCAACAGAAATGTATTGTGGTTGTTTATCTTAGCAATACCTGCTAAAACAACAGCGCCGGAGGATACGCGTATCCTATCATTGCGTCCTATAGATCAATAGAGCGTTAACAGTATTAGCTCAGAGATCTGGACAAGCCAACACATACGTCTGCAATTGATTAGCAAGCTGTGTCATAATAAAACATCATTGGGCGCTCCCATAGATAGCAAATCTGATTAAATACTTGTTTGTTGAGAGTCCATTCTGACAGCAACAAGCGACCCGTAAGAGAACGGGAGTGCGATAAAACAATCAGACGACCCCGAATATGACGGACCAAAACTGAACTTGGTGTACTATAACCAACAGACGGATTCTTTCCATTAAATTGAATAACGGAAACGAAAGAGTGCCTCCCTGGTTCCGGAGATACGCCACTACTGTCGAATTAAAGGACAGGAATTTGGGCATGCATTTCTGAATAATGTTCATGCAATGACATAAAGCAAGCCTAAAAAACATTATTCCGCGGAAGCTAAACTGATAGCTAAAAGACTGCGGAACCCAAAGACCCTGGCACTTCGAATCCGTAGGGATCAGTATATATCCCAATCTGTTTGACTGGCAACCGTCATAACAGCCACACTAGGGTCCGGCAACTGCGGCGGCACTCTCTGAGTCAACCACCGAATGTTTGCCCCAGTCTGAATCTCTTGTAACAGTAGATAGACAAGAGAATGTATAAACCAAGCAATTCATGGATTGCCGGAAAGTTGCCGTCGAAGAGAAGCTCCTCCGAGAACGAAGCGACTCTGAGAGAGTTCTTAACCTACTATCCACGCGTGGATGTAGCTAGGGCTGCATCACGTCTAAACACTCCAATCAGCCACTGAAGGGCGGAGTTATACGTGAACAAAATACTGCCCTCAAAAGAAATTACATTGAGAATAATATCCCGTAAATCTTTTCTTGAAGACGTAATGATAACGCCTCAGTAAGGCGGATTACGTATAATAAAGCGTCTAAGTTAAGTCTACTATACATAATGTCGTTCCCAATATTGAAATTGGAAAAGACATAAACGGCGAAAAAGAATATATGCAGTCTTTAATCACACCGTCTAGACGCATATGAACTCTCGGTTTGCCCTGCTCTGCCAAAATAAACTATATGTAAAAAAGATAAAATGGCAGAAATGAGCCACGCGGACAAGAAACTAAACTATCATGCTTAGTAGCAGGCTTGTATATATATATATAATATATAGCGTCGAAAAATAAAACACATGTTGTAATGACAATATTGGACTGCGTCGGTAAGTCAGGGACAAAGTCCCTGTACCGATCGAAAAATCCGAGTCCAATGACGCTATAAGTCTCTTATCCAAGATCGCAGCAATGAAGTCCGAAAAATAATCACTGGAAGAAATGCCAGAAGATATGAAAGGCATCTTCCGATACTACTAAAGGGAAAACTCGAAATCTTTCGAATCCCTTTCGCCATCCTGTCGGACCCTATAAAGCGTTCGGTCGTCCGTAGCTTGATGCAACCGCGGACCACACCGACCCAGCGCCGTCGGATAATTCCTGATTCGACCGAGAAACCGTCAATTGCTGGGATGCTGCGAAACAACTGTGCTAACTCGGATAGCACGTCCGTCACCGAGGCCTGAGGAGCAGCGGTCTTACGATGCATTGCCGCAGGAAGCTCCGAGATCGTTACCCCGTGCATACTTCCAATATGCGAGCGAACGGAGTGTATAGGCCTCGTGTCCCTTGGCTACCGGATGGCGCGACCTATTCGCTGTGGAATCACAGAATGCCGAAACTGATCGGATACTCGAGGTCACGTAGCCAATGTGCGGTCGTGTGCCCTGCTGTGAGGATGAGGAAGCATTAAAGACAGTCTCTCGGACTGTCAATATAACGGAGCGTCCCGAGCAACGGACATATGCTCCGAATGTAAAATATCTGAACCACAACATGCGGTCCCCTATGTTGTTGGCTTCCTCCGATCTGTCCTCAATCTGCCGTCACTGGGTGAGTACTAAAGTAATTAAAGTGCTCGCATCACCCAAATCTCCTTCCTAGACCGCAACGGACGAACCCGGCAGCCGAACCATTCGATGAATGTATGCTACACCGGGTGAGCTAGCGAATGTCATTCCGTAAGCGATAGACATATTCCATGAGCACTTATTGCCGCTAACTCTTCATTAACTATGACGACAGAGGCACACTTTTGAAAGACATCTCCATAACTCTTCGAACAAGAAACCAGAAATGCTTGGATAGCAAGCATAAAATAATAATATATATAGCGTCGTTCAATAATTCGAAAGTTTGTGTGACATTATTGGATTATGTCGGAACTGAGGGACGATGTCCCTGAACCGAACCAAAAATTTCTAAGTCCACCGACGCTATCAGTTTCTTATCCGGCATCGCAGCATATGTTGTTCCGAAAGGGAAAGCTTGAAATCCACCGAATCCCTTTCGGTATCCCGTCGGACCGGATGAAACTTTCGGACGTCCGTACCCGCTTCCGCGGAGCGTCCCGACCCAGCATCGTCGGATAAAATATATGCGACAGATTCAGTTGATGCTGGGATGCTGTGATAAACTGTGCTATTAAGGAAAGCACGTCCGTTCCCGAGGCCTGTGCCGTAGCGGACTTACGATGCATTGCCGCTGGAAGCTCCGTGTACGTTGACTCCCGCACACTTCCTATGCGAACGTCCGGAGTCTGCAGGCCTCGAGTCCCCGGCTACCGACCCAGCGCTGTCGGATAATTCTCGATCCGACACCGTTTCTGTCGGCTGCTGGGATGCTGCGATAAGCTGTGCTATGTGCACAAGAATGTCCGGCGTCGAGACCTGCGGAGGCGCAGTCTATCGGTGCTTCGCCGAGGGCAGCTCCGCATCAGATGGCTCCCGCATACTTCCTATGCGAACGTCCGGAGTCCATCGGTCTCGAATCCCTGGCTGCCGGATGGTGTGACCTGGTCGCCGAAGAATCCTTGATCGGCGAAGCTGGTAATATATCGGCGGTCACGCAGCCAAGGTGCGGTCGTGTGCGCTGATGAGAAGAGGAAGCCTTAGCAGTCTCAGCGGACTGCCTATACAACGGAGCGTCCCGAGCGACGGACGTATGCTCCGCTAACAACACATTTGTACCACAACATCTGGGGCCAGATGTTGTTGAACGAGAGAGGGGCCTCTCTCGCTTGCCGTCCGGATGGACCGGAACGAGCTATGAACCGGACTAAAAGGCTTCCTCCGTTCTCCCTCCGATCCGCCGTCACTGGGTGTGCATTAAGTTAATTTTATAGTGCTCGCATCACCCCAAAATTCCTTCTAGACCGCAACGGACGAACCCGGCTGCCGAACCATTCGGTGAATGGACGCTACACCGGGCGAGCTAGCGGACGTCAAAGGCCGTCGAACCTACTAGGGTCCTCTTAGGCAATTGGCGTATTACATGAGCACTTTTCCGCTAGCCCTTCATTAATTGTGACGACGGAGGCACACTGTTGGAAGACATCACAGATACATCACCCTAATCTTGATCGTCTGAAATAGAAATTGATAAAGTAGAGTGACCCTGCGGGGAAAGGACCGGAGTGTCCAAATCCCCAACAACATACCGTGACATACGCTTCCCATATTGTCATCGAAATCATACGATACAGAACAGGAGTTAATGCGAGTACACTGACCACATATAGAATGATAATAAGGTCAGAGGAAGACTTCCTCCTAAAACAATTGATCAATATCCTTTCAATGAGAAAAGAAAACAAGTCCTGGTACTCGCACTAACCCCTGGCAATCAAATACATAATAATAATATGATCCATTAATATAGAAAAAATAATTGAAATCAAAATATTTTGAAAAAATATTTTTTTTCAGAACAGCCCAAGTTTCTGAAAAGTAATGTTGAGCCCCAATGGATCCCAAGCCTAAGTGTGGACAAAAATTTTAAAAATATTTTAAACAATTTATTCAACACTTACGAACAATAATAATGTATCTAGTTATGATTAAAATAACATAAAGATATTATTATTTAGAAATCCCCCCCTCACACAGAGGGCTGTTGTAAATGTAAACAATGAGTGTAAAAACACTAAAATAAGACTCCAGGCACCCAGGCCCGAAATCAGTTACCAAAAATACACCATCTGATGCAAAACAGAGACTTCCAGGGAAGAAACTGCAGAACATCAGATGGTAGATGCAGAACACAACGCCTAACCACCCGTAGGTGAAGACGTAAACATGGGGAAAGAACAGAATTCATTCTGTTATTAAGCTAAAACTCCCAAGAAATTTTAGTAATAATAATTACAGAAACTATGCCAAAAGCATGGGAGAATAGCAAGGGGGAACTTAAAGGACAGGGAGAGAGGAAAAACACTTGAAAAAACAGTGTAACTAAATAATCAGAATGACAACAAAATGGCTGCTGCCTTGAAAATAGGTAACTTAACATAATTTCATTAAAAAATTTTAAGTTACAGCCCTGATAATATTCTGTCACACATTCTTTTCCTCTCCTCCTTTTCTATCCTCCTTAGAATCACCATTTCACTAATATTTATGTGTCTGGCATCATTTAAACTGAGATTTAAAAGCACAAAGATCAGTCAGATGTTAACTGATGAAGGGCCAAACTTAGAATGATAAATGGCGCCAATTTCGGAACGTCCTGGACACTGCGCATGCGCAGTGGGGGCGAGGTGTGGAGGGCCTTTCAGGACATGTTTTCTTTAGTTTTAGATGCAAATTTTGGGGATTGGGGGGCAAAATTTGTGTTTGGCCCTATATTTTAAGAGTTAGCACCAGCTATGTCTGGGTCATTGGTACAGTATAAAAATATATAAATTACTATAAATTTTTTAACTTTCATGTGGTCTTACATCATATAAATTTGTTTTTCATCTGATTGGGGCCCTTGTAATTTCATGATTTTTTAGGCTCTGTTTTACTGTGCTTCTTCGTCTGTTTTTCAGCATGCCTCCACGCAAGAGACGAGGGTCCCATCTTCAAGATGGCTTATCACCAGCCTTTCAACCTGTGTCGAAAAGGAGAACTAGTGGTCGGCATGTGCATATCCAAGAACATTCTTCAACAGACATCTCCTCACAGTCGGAGCCTTTAGATCTGTCAACGTCTGCATCCACCTCAGCTTACAATGCCACTGTTGCAACATCTGTTCCAAGTGTTTCATTTATGGACAGTGTGTCCAGCCAACCATCCCCTAGTGCTTCAAGGCCAAATCACCCCAGAACATTGCCATTTCCGGACATACCTCGAATTAATTTACCAAGTGTTCTTCAGCCTGTGAGCATGGATTTTTCGTCTCCTCTCCATCATACTGACACTATTTCATTATCACATGTGCCTTTAATGCCCAGTTCCACAACAAACATTTAACCTGTGATTTCCAGTGCTTTTTCTACCCGAGGTGCTTCACCACGTTCTCACAGCGACTCCATGTTCCTACCATCAGACTCTGTGCGTAACGTTAATGTGTTTTCATCGCGGTCTTCAACACAGACTCTTCCTCTATATCCATGGACAAATGTGCCCATTAGGCCGGTTTTTACACAAACATTTGCATCCCTCCCAAGCAACACCTCATCACAGACTGTTTTTGCTCGAACTCGTCCCATGATGACATCTCGTCCCGTGCATCAAGACTTTAGATGTGATGGCATTTCAACTTTGCAGCAATCCAGTGACTCTGTGGACACAACTCCACTAAATTTGAACCTCCCTAAAGACATTTTAGACAGACCTGATGCGGAGCAGGCGATCACCCTGGCGGTGCATGAAGCCCTGATCCGCTCTAGAGGTAATTCATGTGCACCGCATCCTGAATATGCACCACTTTCGCCCACCTCTTATGCGCCACTCGAGGAACCGGTAATAACTGGAACAGATTGTTCCTTTGTCTCAGCTACCACGCCCCTTAATTTGGCCGTGTCAGCTAAGATAAAGGCACAGATCTGGGCGGGCGAGTATATAAATTTCTCCGCTTTGCTTCCGCAGACTTCACCTTCCACCACATACAACATGACCATAACTGAATCGGAAGGCCACCCCTCTGTTCTTTGGGTTCCGAAGTCACCAAAAGCCCTGACTTCCATACATCAGTGGATCAGTGCTTTTGAGGTCTTCATGACCATATATTTAGAGCGCTTTCCCGTTCAATCTTCGGACCTGATTAAATATCAGTCAAACATCCGGCATCTTTCATCAATCGGTTACGACTGGCAGTTCTATGACCAGAATTTTCGTTTACTGCGACAGAATGATCCAGGTTTAGCATGGGGATCTTGGCACTGGGAGTTATACATGAAAGCTATGCCTGGGGGTCGAATTCCTAGTGCCAGTAAGCCCCATGCTACAGGAAATAGAATGTTCAATAGGCAGAATTGGCGACAGGGACGCAGACCGTATCCCAAGGGTTTCTGCCACAAGTTTCATGCGGGGGATAGTTGCGTGGTGAACCCATGTCCATATGTGCATAACTGTTTCAGATTCCAGCAAGCTCACAGTTTTCAGAAATGTCCCCAGCGCAATGCTCGACAGCCCTTTCGAGGAGCTCGAGGTGTCTCCTCGGATAATAAAGCCAGACGTTAGTAACAGGGACATTGTAACACCTATCCAAGTGGTGGCGTACGAGAAAATGCTGCATGGTTACGATCCTGATCTTCATCAATTTTTAATTTCAGGGTTTCAAACGGGTTTCCGCCTCGGCCTTACCCATTCCCCTTCTCACATGTCTAAAAATCTCAAGTCTGCAACTGATCAACCACTCATAGTTTCTCAGAAAATCAACAAGGAACTGGCGGCTGGATGCGTCGCAGGCCCCTTTTCACAACCACCATTTCCACGTTTGGTTGTTTCACCTATAGGTCTTGTGCCTAAAAAATCACCAAATGCTTTTCGATTGATTCACCATCTTTCATTCCCTCAAGGGGCATCGGTTAATGACAACATCCCTTCTGACCTGTCGACCGTCCATTATCAAACTGTTCAAGATGCGATTGCTATCATTTGCAGACTAGGTAAAGGAGCTTTCCTGGCTAAGACGGATATCAAGTCTGCTTTCAGACTGATACCAGTTCACCCTATGGATCACCACTTGTTAGGCTTCAAATGGGCAGATCGCTACTACCATGATAAATGTCTACCTATGGGCTGTGCATCGTCTTGTTGTATTTTCGAAAAGTTCAGCTCTTCCATGCATTGGATAGCACAATTTAAATGTAACATCAAACATGTCGTCCATGTTTTAGATGACTTCCTTTTTGTTGCCTCCTCCAAAGTTCAGTGCCAAGGCTACTTGTCACAGTTTCTTACCCTGTGCCATCAGTTGGGGGTACCTATTGCCGCAGAGAAAACCGTAGAGGCTTCTACGTGTTTAACCTTTCTTGGAATTGAATTGGATTCCGTAGATATGTCGGCTCGCCTTCCTCAAGACAAGTTGGACAAATGTAGGGAATCCATTCATTCCTTCTTATCTGCCTCAAAAGTGACTCTCCGCGACATGCAATCACTGATCGGCCTGCTTAATTTTACCTGCTCGGTAATTATTCCTGGGCGTATTTTCTTACGTCGACTTATCAACCTGACCATTAAGATTAAAAAGCCACATCATCGCATTCGGTTAACAGTTGATGCCAAAGCCGACCTAAAGGTATGGCTACTGTTTTTTGATCACTTCAATGGCAAATCTTTCTTTTTTACTCCGGATTGGAGCAGCAGTGATCACTTAGCCCTTTTCACGGACGCTGCTGCTTCCCGTGGTTTCGGTGGAATTTTTGGTCGTCGTTGGTTTGCCGGGTCTTGGTCACACACAGACAAACTCCATATTGCTGTTTTAGAGTTATATCCGGTGGTACTGGCCATTCTAGTGTGGGGACCTCATCTCGCTAACCAACGAGTGCTTTTTTACTCGGATAACCAAGCTGTTGTTGCTGTTCTCTCCTCGCAAACGTCGCGGGATAAACACTTGTCCCAACTCCTTCGGCATTTAGTGTTAGCCTGTTTGTGTCACAATATCCATTTTCGTGCTAAATACATTCCCGGAAAGTCAAACATATTAGCTGACTGCCTTTCTCGTTTTCAGGTAGCAGCATTCAAGCATCTACACCCCAACAGCGATCCGGACCCAGCTTCCATTCCGGCCAAGTGGCGACTACAGAACTTGCTGAGATTGTGACCTTCCTACTTGACAGTGCGTTATCTCCTTCAACCCGTAAGACATATGCTCATACGTTAGAGAAGTTTCATATGTTTTGTTCAGTGGTGGGGGTGTCTTCTTCATTTCCAGTTACAGTGTCTGATCTATGTTTATTTATCGCTTTCCTCGTACGCGAGAATTATGCATATAAAACCGTACGATCAATGTTATCTGCACTGTCGTATGTGCACAAGCTCCACAATATACCAGAACCTACTAACTCTTTTCCTGTACAAAAAATTATAACGGGTCTCCAAAAAACTCGACCTTCAGTGGATACACGTTTACCAATTACCCCACCAATTTTAGCTAAAATTATCGAAGCTCTTCCGGCGTGTTGTGATAGCTATTATGAAATAAAGTTATTTGGAGCGCTTTTTTCTGTTGCGTTCTTCGCGTTTGCACGTGTTGGAGAATTATGTCCGGTGAATTTGCACCAACAATATGATGTGGTGCAGCTCGCGGACATTGCTCTCACAGAGGATTCTGCCCCGCAGGTCTCTATCACTTTTAAAAAATTCAAGCATAACTTATCTGGTCGACCGCACGTCATGTCACTATTACCCTCACCCGACATCAGGTGTTGTCCAGTACTCCTTTTGCGACAACTTCTATTCCATAGGGGTGAACGTTCTGGTCCCCTGTTCGCTTATCCAGCCGGTTATCCCATTCTGCGAAAGCGTTTTTCAGAAACTCTATTCCGAGTGTTATCACGGTGTGGACTCAGCTCCTCCATTTTCAAGGGCCACAGTTTTCGCATCGGGGCGGCCACCTGGGCTGCACAGCAAGGGTTTTCTGATGCTCAAATACGGCTCATGGGAAGGTGGAAATCTGATGCTTTTCGCCAATATATTCGGGTACCAGCCCTCAATTAAGTTGTTTCACTTTGCTAGTGGTCTGGCGACTTGAAGGAGTCGCGTGTGTGCCCCCTCGGTCCGAGGCTCATAAGGCATATAAAGCATCTTAATGTTAAGTCTCGTTCGCTGGATAGATTCTAATCTAAGCTGCCGCCACTTGGATAGTTTTATGTCGCCGTTTTTACACATCTCGGGGATGAATGATGAGTCCTTTTTGTGTCCCTACCGAGTTATCTTGCGTATGTTGGGTTTGCGTGTGTCAGCCCATCGTTTTGTACGATTGTTGCTTCAAACCTCTATTCTACCACGAATTCGTTTTACTAGGCGATATTCATATCAATTACGAACGGTAATCCGGGCGTTTTAATGTGTGCCCCAATCTTTGGATTGATTCATGAGTTTGCGTGTGCCAACTCATCCTAGTGCCTAGGCCTCGTTTCTAATAATGTGTTCCGCAATCTTCGGACTGATGAGTTTGCGTGTGCCAACTCATCCTTGTTACTAGGTCTCGATTATATTACTTTTGTTTGACTGCTCACATTGTCGTTTCCATGTTTCTAACTGCATTTGCATTTGTACCGGGCGCACGACGATTTGCTTGTGCTATAATATTACTTTTCCTCAAGTTTGGTAGTTGAGTTTGCGTGTGTCACCTCACTCTCCACTGGGCAAGTGTACCTATCTTATAGGATGCCTTACACTTGCGCATCGAATCATAAGCTCATTCTTATGGAGTCTTGCGTGTGTCAGCTCCACCATTGTCTGATTTCGTCATAGTTCCAGACATTGTGACCGACTTGTCCGTTTTCTTCACCATACATCCCTTCCTTAATGGGCGGGATGGCGTTTATGTGCAGCTGAATAGCATCTGCACATGAACCCCATCTTTGGCGTGTTTTGCCGCCCATTAATTCAGTCTTGATAAACATAGTTATTTGTGGATCAAGCCATAAAGGTCTTGATCCATTTCTTAAAGTGTTTTAGTGCAAAATATATTTTTGTAAACAAGTTTATTAGTGTTAAATATATTTGTGTTAACAAGTTTATTTATTGGCTATACTTTATCAAAAGTTTGTAAGACTGATTTTATAAGATGACAATAAAGTATAGCCCATTATCAATCGAAATGAGACTGTGTTTTACTTCTTCTTGCCCAGGCAGCATAAATGGCTGGCTGATTGAAAGATCAGCCAGATTTATGATGTAGGGCAACGAAATGATAGCTTGTTTTGGCTAAAGCTGTATTTCCCTGCACATAGCAGGTGTTATCTGATAGCTTTGACTGACCGCTCATTAATACATGTCAATAGGATGGATTATTTAGTCACATGACAAATGGCTTTTGTCTTAGCGTGTATACACGGACGGAGATAGGGTTATTAATCACGCAATAAAAGCACCGGTCGTAAATAGTTCGTCCTCACATGCTTTCTCAATTTTATAGTTTTACCAGTCATAAAGAATTTTCATTTTAAATATTGTTTCTCCCGCCTCCGCCCCAGCACCTCCTTACAGTCGAAAGACTTCAATGCGGCTTTATGGTTTCCAGTTTCAATGGTTCTTTGCATATCATGTTTTAGTCCTGAATATATGCGTATTTTGGCGTATTTTGCCGCCCATTAATTCAGTCTTGATAAACATAGTTATTTGTGGATCAAGCCATAAAGGTCTTGATCCATTTCTTAAAGTGTTTTAGTGCAAAATATATTTTTGTAAACAAGTTTATTAGTCTTAAATATATTTGTGTTAACAAGTTTATTTATTGGCTATACTTTATCAAAAGTTTGTAAGACTGATTTTATAAGATGACAATAAAGTATAGCCCATTATCAATCGAAATGAGACTGGGTTTTACTTCTTCTTGCCCAGGCAGCATAAATGGCTGGCTGATTGAAAGATCAGCCAGATTTATGATGTAGGGCAACGAAATGATAGCTTGTTTTGGCTAAAGCTGTATTTCCCTGCACATAGCAGGTGTTATCTGATAGCTTTGACTGACCGCTCATTAATACATGTCAATAGGATGGATTATTTAGTCACATGACAAATGGCTTTTGTCTTAGCGTGTATACGCGGACGGAGATAGGGTTATTAATCACGCAATAAAAGCACCGGTTGTAAATAGTTCGTCCTCACATGCTTTCTCAATTTTATAGTTTTACCAGTCATAAAGAATTTTCATTTTAAATATTGTTTCTCCCGCCTCCGCCCCAGCACCTCCTTACAGTCGAAAGACTTCAATGCGGCTTTATGGTTTCCAGTTTCAATGATTCTTTGCATATCATGTTTTAGTCCTGAATATATGCGTATTTTGGCGTATTTTGCCGCCCATTAATTCAGTCTTGATAAACATAGTTATTTGTGGATCAAGCCATAAAGGTCTTGATCCATTTCTTAAAGTGTTTTAGTGCAAAATATATTTTTGTAAACAAGTTTATTAGTCTTAAATATATTTGTGTTAACAAGTTTATTTATTGGCTATACTTTATCAAAAGTTTGTAAGACTGATTTTATAAGATGACAATAAAGTATAGCCCATTATCAATCGAAATGAGACTGTGTTTTACTTCTTCTTGCCCAGGCAGCATAAATGGCTGGCTGATTGAAAGATCAGCCAGATTTATGATGTAGGGCAACGAAATGATAGCTTGTTTTGGCTAAAGCTGTATTTCCCTGCACATAGCAGGTGTTATCTGATAGCTTTGACTGACCGCTCATTAATACATGTCAATAGGATGGATTATTTAGTCACATGACAAATGGCTTTTGTCTTAGCGTGTATACGCGGACGGAGATAGGGTTATTAATCACGCAATAAAAGCACCGGTCGTAAATAGTTCGTCCTCACATGCTTTCTCAATTTTATAGTTTTACCAGTCATAAAGAATTTTCATTTTAAATATTGTTTCTCCCGCCTCCGCCCCAGCACCTCCTTACAGTCGAAAGACTTCAATGCGGCTTTATGGTTTCCAGTTTCAATGGTTCTTTGCATATCATGTTTTAGTCCTGAATATATGCGTATTTTGGCGTATTTTGCCGCCCATTAATTCAGTCTTGATAA
The DNA here is from genome assembly GCA_031216915.1 of Pictodentalium vernedei. Taxonomy (NCBI): domain Eukaryota; kingdom Metazoa; phylum Mollusca; class Scaphopoda; order Dentaliida; family Dentaliidae; genus Pictodentalium; species Pictodentalium vernedei. The sequence continues at coordinate 510,068,394 of CM062294.1, read as the reverse complement.
ACATAGTTATTTGTGGATCAAGCCATAAAGGTCTTGATCCATTTCTTAAAGTGTTTTAGTGCAAAATATATTTTTGTAAACAAGTTTATTAGTCTTAAATATATTTGTGTTAACAAGTTTATTTATTGGCTATACTTTATCAAAAGTTTGTAAGACTGATTTTATAAGATGACAATAAAGTATAGCCCATTATCAATCGAAATGAGACTGTGTTTTACTTCTTCTTGCCCAGGCAGCATAAATATATTTTTTAGCTGCAACTAGCAGCTCTATAAGAGGCAATGTCGGTCTGTCTGTGACCAACAAGTTTGTCTGTGACCAAAGAGTTTCAAAACTCAATAACTTTTGAAATACTTAATGGAATGACTCTATATTTGGCATGTAAGTGTATCTTATTGATGTCTAGCCACTGTTCAATGCATGTGTTGTTCCAAATATTTTTCTTGGAGTTATGGCCCTTGATGAACTTAGAATTTTGTGAGATTGCATCACCCATCGCAGCTATAGCGTCGATGTCGCAATTTTTTCTCTTATTTGGGTTGTTGTATAAATAGGGTCTGCCTGTTTTGTACATGCAACTGTGTATTCTCTAACCATTTGTGTAAACCACTTATACATTGTGATTATTCAACCATGACTGGATTCTTTGGAAGATGTGTACCTAGTACAATTGTCTATCTGATCAAAGGTCAAATGATGACAATATTGGAGAGAGAATTCAGACTGGATCATTATCCGGTCAAAATTAGCTTTCTGTTTCACTCCCCACAGCACTATAGAAACTCACCTGCTAGAAATGAAAGGCAAGAACACTGATTGTAAGATGGTACTTTCAAAACAAACCATTCCGAAAACTCTTCCTTTGATATCAGTAGTAACAATTTTAGGCCCCCACCCTCCAATAGCACATTTCAATAAAATTAGGTGTGCTGTTGTTTTCTGCATTAACCCTTTACCCAACAAATCGCCTGCATCCACCTGCATAATATGCAAATTCAGCAGCTGAAAAAATATTATTTTTCGAAAAATTTCAACAAAACCATATCATGTGACCCCTCTTTGGAACGAGCTCGACGAGCTCGTTCCAAAGAGGGATCACATAATATGGTTTTGTTGAAATTTTTTGAAAAAAATTTAAAAAATGATATTTAAAATAAAAAATTTTGAAATCGTTTGCGTTGGGTAAAGGGTTAACAGAAATAAAGCATTGGTTTTTGTCATTAGTGTTGGCTATTTTGGTTGTTAACGAAAAGGGTGTTGATTCATTAGTTAACCCTTAAGGGCCTATTTCTGACTTTTACAACATTAGAACAGGCACCTGTAACATGCTATCATGAAGATGTCCTACTGACAATAGACAAATCTTCAAGGCAGTGGTTTCTAGTTAGGTCTTGGCCTCCTGTAACAGGCAGCCAAGACTTGACTAGATATCACTGCTAAGCCACAGGATGTATAGAGGCAGTGGTATGGTGGGATTTCAGGACACTTGTCCTGGTCCTTAAGGCTTAAAGGGTTAAACGGATCATTCACAATGAAATTACATTGATAGGAATGTAGGGGGTATTGACATATGTATCTTGTCCTTAACCCTCCATACAATGATATGAAAATACAGTGGAGTCCACATTATTGGATAGCTCTTAATTGCAGGGGCTCTTCTGCCCTTTCTGGGAAAGGGTCCGGGGTCCATACAATTGAGAAAATTCCTGTCATGGAGGCTCTAATTGTGAATTTTTTTGCAAGAAGAAACACACAAAGACTATTAAAGAAATGTTACCTTCATATTGAGCTGAGAACATTAATACAAAAGCTACTACATATATAATACATGTAGTAATGTTTATAACAAACAGTCGCTTGAAATAATGATCAGTCTTTGTAATCTCTATTATAAATTGTTGTATTTACTACACTTGGACAGTCTACATTCTGTGGCTTAGAAGCTGTGTCTATATAGGCAGCCAAGACTTGCCCAGAAACAACTAACAAGGTTTGTGGGATGTAACTTGCAAATGTATCTAAAAAACTTCTTGTTGAGGCACTTGTTTTGTTGCAGTAAAAAAGTGATTAAATTCAAAGTAAGGCCTTCAAGAGTTAAAAGAAGAATTAATTTTTTATTTGAATTAGGACTGAGATTGGGAAAGTTTTGGTTTGAATTGGGAAAAATCATGCTAAAATGCCATTGGAAAAGGCTCCCATATTCGGACCCTGTAGACACCCAAAAACGATTCCTGAATTGAACAACCTTGTAAATGAATATAACCTCCAAAGACAAAACCATTTAACAAACCATTAATACAAATTTGACCTGTTAATTGAATATAGATTACAGAGTAAACTGCTGTTAATTGAATTAAAAATGTTGTAATATGTCAAGAAATGACCCTGACAATCACTGAATTGCCCTTGTTTATCGACCTATTTGGCCTCAGTACATCTAATGCAGGCATTTAATTTATTGAATCTTGTCAAGATATGAAGAATAAATGCCAAGTTTATCTTCAGATTCCCTGTACGGGATGACCCACGTTGTTATTATATATTGTTTGACAGAGCTCAAGGGGGAGCGCGGTGGCTCACTGGTAGACTGTTGGACTTTTATGCTAGAGGTCCCGAGTTTGATCCCCGTCCGGAACGACCCGCGTTGTGTCATTAGGCAAGGCACTTTATCCCAGTTGTCTACATTGGGGCACGATGATGCTGTGTACTATGGCATACTGCACGTCGATGGTGCACATGTCTTCAACCGCAGTAACCCTGCTTGAGCGGAGCTTGAACAGAGTTAGAATATTGAGGTGACCTTAAACACCAATAAATAAATAAATAAATATCTTTAGATTACAGGAAAGTGATCAAATCCCTATTACAGTGGAGCCCACTTAATTGGATATCTCTTAACTGAATAACCCTGTTAATTGAATATAATTTCCCAACACAAAACCATTTACCATACCTCCAGTACAAAGTTGACCTGTTAACCCTTTACCCATCGTAGCGGCCAAAACCGGCCAGCGCTATTTACAAAAATCACCATTCAGTTTTCGTTATTTTTTTCATTTTTTGTCTCAAAAACATAGCTTATGACCCCTCATTGGAACGAGCTCACTGAGCTCGTTCCAATGAGGGGTCATAAGCTATGTTTTTGAGACAAAAAATGAAAATATTTAGTTATTCAAGAATTCTGTTCGCAAGTGTCGCTGCTTTTCGTGTTAGGTAAAGGGTTAATTGAATATAGGTATAGGTTATAGAGTAAACTCCTGTTAATTGAATAAAAAATCGTGTAACCTGTCAAGAAATTACCTTGACTTTCCCCAGTTTTTCTTTGTTTATAGACCTATTTGGCCTCAGTACATCCAATACAGGCATTTAATCTGTTGTATCTTGTTTGACAGAGCTCAGAATAAATGCTAAGTTTATCTCTAGAATACAGGAAAGTGACAACATCCCTGTTAATTGAATACTCCTGTAAACTGAATAGTTTTCATTGGCAAAGTGGCTATTCACTTAACAGGGTTCCACTGTACAAAGATTTCAAGCAATGCAACTTGAAATTTAATTGTTTTAGCCTTGTGTGACATAGCTCATTGACCTCTGTCAAACAAGATTGAATTGCTTAACTTCATACAGTATGTGTAGAGTGTATTATCACTAAATCACCCAGGGAGTGGAGATTCCACCCAAGCAATAATTGCAAATTTGTTGCAAAGCATAACAAGCACAAGCAAAGTTCCAGCCAGATCCATTGGCTGAAATATTGCTTGTGTTTTTTTTGTCCCTATGTTCAGAATAAGAAAGTGATACTTTGGATGGTTTTGTTACAGTCCACTTTCCATGTGCTGTAGTTGCACGATGGAAAGAATTTGCTTCATAAATTTTTTATATTTTGCCATCAGTGTGCAGATGGTTAATCAAACTTGAGATTGCATCTTGTCATTAATCTGACTTTAGATTGCAGAAATGTTCTCTGTTCTTATGTTTTAACAGTTGAGGAAAAGATACTTGCAGAAAGAAAACGCATTGAAGAGGAAGAAAAAAATCCATCTATCGAAGAATGGTTAGCAAAAAGAAATAAGAAAGTTAAGAAAGAAGAGAAAACTGATAAGCCAGTAAAAGAGGAAGTTGTTTATGTATTGCCACCACATGTTGCAGCAATTCCAAATTTACCACCATCATTACTACCACCACCATCAGATATGTTGAAGAAAATGAGAACAATCGAAGAATGGGGTTGATCAGTGTTTATTAACTTAATTTTGAATATTGGGTCAACTAATGTACTTGTGTCCACTAATTTAATGAAGGAAATAATAAGTTCCTTCATGTGGACTGCACAGAATTTGCTTCAGATGCTTATGTTAATATAAACATGAGTATGGAGGGTGTTACTGTTTATTAACAGCTTGAGAGGAATGAATAGCAACCCGAGGGTTTATTACCGGCCCAAGATGAAGTCCATAACTGTTAATAAGCCCGAGGGCTCTTATTCCATCCTCAGGGGCTGTTAAATCTGCATTTCAATCCTCTTCTTTTGTCATTAATTGTTATTTGTTGTCCACAATGTGACTCGGAATGGAAACATCTTGAATGGTACAGTTTTTTTACACTTAAAAAATTCAAATCTAAATTCGACACTTTTTATTGCTAACCCTATAAATCTTGCTCCATTTTCATATTTCTTTGTTGTTAGGCCTAAAAAAATAATAATCTGTTTCTCAGGCCCTCCCGCATGGTCCTTTTGGCTGCTGCAAGCTCTCTTTTTATAACCAATCCAAACTTAGAAAAAATCAAAATCAAATGGTTTATGTCTGATATTTTACCCAAATTAATAAAATTGTCCCTTGAGTGCAAGAAGGCTTTGCAATGCTTTAGCATTGCAAAGCCTTCTTGCACTCAAGGGATGTAATACACCACTACCCATGCTATTCTGTAGGTTATGAGGCCTAAAACATAAAACAAACCAAGAACATGAACTTTTTAATGGTAAAGAAATAATTACAAAAATAAAAAATAAAATAAAAAAATGCCCGCCTGCATGCAATTTTACAAAAAATGGCCTGAGAAACAGAAGATCTACTTTGTGAGGCCTCATACAAATTATATTGTGCAAGGCTGTAAGATAGATTTTCTGAATTTATGTTTGTTTCAAACTAATTCAGTTTTGTACAAATTACTTTAGTTTTGTACAGATCCTGCGGTACTGAAATGAAACTGTTTCTGTGATAAAAAACAGATGTTTTCTTATACATGTGATTCTAGCAGAATAAAAAGATTTACATTTGGAGTCAAGATTCACTTTTTCCATAACCCACATGTCAGACATGTTAACTCAGTCTCTTCTGGAATGTCTGGGAAAATTCTGTAAATTCAGTGTCGTTTCCAGCCTGGAAAGGAATCGGTTTTGGCCCAAAATCCCGAAAAATAGTACAGTCGAATATTTTTCTGATTTGAGACATTCAGTGTCAAATCATAGGCCTTCGAACCTTCAGTCATAATGAATGAAACAAAAAATTTGCATTTGAGTGAATTATATTTAAAAGTGTTTTATTATAAATATTTCACTTATACAGTAGAACCTGTCTTGAGAGACCCCCCTTTGGGCCACACAAAAGTGGTCTCTCAAGACAGGTGGTCTCTCATAACAGGTTTCAGGTTTTCTCAAGTCAGTGAATAACCAACCACAAAGTTCAGAAATGGAGAAGAATGGATTTTTGTAATTACTTTGTTGTTGTTCTTTTTTATGAAGTTTTTGTAACAAATTGAAATGGACTGTTATAAAAATTATAAAAATAAATTAGTGTTGAAAATCTTCATTGAAGATTTTCAATACTAATTTATTTTTATAATTTTTATAACAGTCCATTTCAATTTGTTACAAAAAGATATTTTTATACTGTACCAATGACCCAGACTTAGCTGGTGCTAACTCTAACAAAACCAGGGCCAAACACAAATTTTGCCCCCCAATCCCCAAAATTTGCATCCAAAACAAAAAGAAATCATGTCCTAAAGGACCTCCATACTATGCCTCTACTGCGCATGCGCAGTGACGCAGACGTCCCGAAATTGGCGCCAATTATCATTCTCTGTTTGGCCCTTCATCAGTCAACATCTCACTGATCTTTGTGCTTGTAAATCTCAGTTTAAAGGATGCCAGACGCGTAATTTTTGGAGAAAATGTGATTCTAAGGAGGATAGAAGGAGGAGAGGAAAAAGAAGTGACAAAAAATAATCAGGGCTGTACTTAAAATTTTTTTATGAAATTATGTTAAGTTGCCTATTTTCGAGGCATGGGCCTCTTGTTGTCATTCTTGCTAAATGTTGCACTGCTTATTCAGTGTTTCCTCTCCCCTAGCCTTCTAAAGTCCCCCCTTGCAATTCTCCCATGCTTTTGGCATATTTTTGAGAAATTTCATTTCTAAAATTTCCTGGGAGAGTTGCTTGGTTACAGAATGTTTTCTGTTATTTTCCCCATAGTTACGTTTTCACCCATGGGTGTATAACGTTTGTGTTCTGCATCTTTCATCTGATGTTCTGCAGATTCTCCCCTGGGAGTCTCTGTTTTGCATCAGATAGAGTGTAATTTGATGACTGATTCCGGGCCAGTTTTTTCAGTGCCTGGAGTCATGTTTTCTGGTGTTTTTACACTGTTTGTTTACATTGGCAACAGCCTTTTTTGAGGGGGGCTGTTTGCCTTTGCTGTAGTTTATCTCACTATAAGATACATTTATATTATCCGTAAGTGTCTCATTAATTATTCAATATAATTTAAAATTTTTGACCACACTTTGCCATCGGATCCATCGGGGCTCAACGTTACTTTTCAGCAACTTGGGCTTCGCTGAAAAAATATTTTTTCAAAATTATTTTGATTTGCAATTGTTTTTTCATTTATTAATGGATCATGTTATTATGTATCTTTGTGTCTGGGGTTTTTGCGAGTAACTAGGACTTATTGTTGTTCTTTCACAATGAAGGGACGTTGTTCAAATTGTAATAGGAAGAAATCTTCCTCTGACTTTCATGATCATTGTATTAATTGTAGTCAGTGTTCTCGCATTAATCCCTGTCCTATATGTGAATATTGGGATGAGAAACATTGGAAACGTGTGTCACGATATGTTGTTTCTGGAGAAAGGGCGATGCCGGCTCTTTCTCCGCAAGGTCACTCTACTCTCTCAGTTTCTATTTCAGAGGAACCAGAACAGGGTGACGTTTCCATGTTATCTTCTACAAGTGTGCGTCCGTCGTCACAAATGAATTCAGAGCTAGCGGCAAAAGTGCTCATGGAGATTAGACAAATGTCGTCCGCTAGCTCGCCCAGTGTAGCGTCCATTCACCGAATGGTTCGGCAGCCGGGTTCGTCCGATGCGGTCCAAGAGGAAGTTTTGGGTGATGCGAGCACTATAAACATAATAGTTGCACACCCAGTGACGGCGGATAGTAAGCTAGAATGGAGGAAGGCTTTGAGTCCGGTTCCTAGCTCGTCCAGGTCCAGCCGGGCCGCGAGCGAGATAGGCCCCTCTCTCGTACAACAACATCTGGGACCAGATGTTGTGGTACAAAATGTGTCTTTAGCGGAGCATACGTCCGTCGCTCCGTTGTATAAGCAGTCCGCAGAGACTGTTAAGGCTTCCTCTTCTTGTCAGCGCACACGACCACACCTTGGCTGCGTGACCGCCGATATATTACCAGCTTCGCCGATCAAGGATTCTTCGGCGACCAGGTCACACCATCCGGCAGCCAGGGATTCGAGACCGATGGACTCCGGACGTTCGCATAGGAAAAGTATGCGGGAGCCATCTGATGCGGAGCTGCCCTCGGCGAAGCAGCGAAAGACTGCGCCTCCGCAGGTCTCGACGCCGGACATTCTTGTGCAGATAGCACAGCTTATCGCAGCATCCCAGCAGCCGACAGAAACGGTGTCGGATCGAGAATTATCCGACGGTGCTGGGTCGGTACGCTCCGCCGAAGCATCGGGGGCGGACGACCGGGAACATCATGAGGTCCGACCGGATGGTGAAAGGGATACGGATGACTTGGAGCTATCCCTTTCGGAACAACATAAAGCTGCCGTGGACTTCATTCGGCACTTTCTCCCTCAAGTTGTTCAAGACCGATGGACTCCGGACGTTCGCATAGGAAAAGTATGCGGGAGCCATCTGATGCGGAGCTGCCCTCGGCGAACCAGCGAAAGACTGCGCCTCCGCAGGTCTCGACGCCGGACATTCTTGTGCAGATAGCACAGCTTATCGCAGCATCCCAGCAGCCGACAGAAACGGTGTCGGATCGAGAATTATCCGACGGTGCTGGGTCGGTACGCTCCGCCGAAGCATCGGGGGCGGACGACCGGGAACATCATGAGGTCCGACCGGATGGTGAAAGGGATACGGATGACTTGGAGCTATCCCTTTCGGAACAACATAAAGCTGCCGTGGACTTCATTCGGCACTTTCTCCCTCAAGTTGTTCAAGACCGATGGACTCCGGACGTTCGCATAGGAAAAGTATGCGGGAGCCATCTGATGCGGAGCTGCCCTCGGCGAACCAGCGAAAGACTGCGCCTCCGCAGGTCTCGACGCCGGACATTCTTGTGCAGATAGCACAGCTTATCGCAGCATCCCAGCAGCCGACAGAAACGGTGTCGGATCGAGAATTATCCGACGGTGCTGGGTCGGTACGCTCCGCCGAAGCATCGGGGGCGGACGACCGGGAACATCGGGAGGTCCGACCGGATGGTGAAAGGGATACGGATGAATTGGAGCTATCCCTTTCGGAACAACACAAAGCTGCCGTAGACTTCATCCGGCACTTTCTCCCTCAAGTTGTTCCGTCGGGCCAGACTGCTGCGGTTCCGGACAAGAGAATTATAGCGTCATTGGACTCTGAATTTTTTGAGCGGTTCAGGGACATCGCTCCAGAGTTTCCGTCGCAGTCCAATAATGTTGCAAGAACATTTGAATTATTGAACGACGCTATATTTAAAATTGCTTCCAGGATGGGGAAAGCAGGTTTCTTGTCCGCTAATACTCTCAACCTGCCTTTCATTAATGCAAGGAATAAATTCGATACGGCAGGACAGGGTATACCGAGAGTTCCTCTGCGTATGGACGACGAGGCGGAAGACTTAGAGCTATCATTACCGTCGTCAGCTTCTATTCCAACCGCGGTGTTGGAAACAGCTATTGCGTCTAACAGAGCCAATTTAGATGCCTTATCTTACGCAGATCACCTTACTAAGGCGTTATCACTGCACCTTCAGGGGAAAGAGTTTCAGGATATACAATCCTCTTTAAGACTTCTTTCAAGGGCAGTAGCTTATTCCACGTGTAACTCCGCCCTTTCAGTGGCAAATCTGGAGTTGGTTAGACGTGACGCAGCCCTAGCTACATCCACACTAGTGGATTCTAAGGTGAAGAACTCTCTTAGAGTCGCTTCGGTCTCAGGAGAACTTCTCTTTGACGGCAAGCTTTCCGCTATTTATGATAAAATTACAAAGAAAGCTAAGGATTCTCTGTTGTTCAAATTTGCTCCTAAGAAGTCGGATACAGCAGACACGAATAAGATAGGCACTTCTGGGTCTAATGCGCCCAAGAGAGGTTCCTATAGAGGTTCCGGTGCGTCCTCTTGGTCTTATTCGAGAGACCGTCAGGATAGCGACTCTCGTTCGGGACGTCCTTCAGGGCGGGACAATCGGTCGGACGCCCCGAGGTCGACGGGGCGAGGTGCGGGCCATGGAAGACGTGGTTTCTCCTACCGCAGGCCTCGCAGGTCCAGGAGGTGATGGCTTAAACCTCTATCGCGTTCCGGTTGGCGGAAGGTTGTCGAGCTTTTCACAAGAATGGGCGTCGATTACGGACGACCCTTGGGTGAGAGGAGTGACTTCGGAAGGTCTAAAGATATCCTTCAAACGAAAGCCTCCATTAACTCGAAGTCCAAAGTGGACTCATCTTCCGTCAAATCCGCAGAAAAGAGACGCTCTGTTATCAGAGGTGCAGTCTCTTTTAATGAAGAACGCGGTAGAGGTCGTAGAAAACCAGGAATCTCCGGGATTCTACAGCCATCTGTTTCTGGTTCCGAAACCAGATGGCTCGTTCCGTCCAGTCATAGATTTGAGCTGGATAAACAAGCTGATCGTCGCTCCGAAGTTTCATATGGAGACGATTCGATCGGTCAGAGCGAGTATTCGGGTGAACGATTATGCAACGAGCATAGATCTCAAAGATGCGTACTTTCACGTCATGGTACATCCGACATTCCGAAAGTATCTACGCTTCGCAGTCCTAGGAGTGGTGTATCAATTCCAGGCGATGTGCTTCGGATTGAATCTAGCACCCTGGGCTTTCACTCGGGTAATGAACTCGGTAATGATCTACTTCCGAGCTCATTCGTCTGCGGTAACGTCGGCCTACCTGGACGACATTCTTCAGAGGTACGGCAACGAGTTAACGCTTCAGAACGATGTTCAGAATCTTCTTCTATTGCTCCGACGTCTCGGTTTTATAGTAAACGAGGAGAAGTCGGATCTGGTGCCGTCCAAGTCATTCACTCATCTGGGAATGAGCTTCGAGACGCACAACAATCTCGTTCGTCTGCCGTTAACCAGAGCGAAATTAGTAAGTTGTTACGCTCGCTATTGTCTGCACGCAGACAAAGTCACGGCGAGAGAATTTATGAGACTGATAGGTCTGTGCGGAGCCGCCGCGGATCTCATTCCGATGGGGCGGTTACGCACACGTCCTCTTCAAATTTTCTTGACTCAGAATTGGAGTGTGAAAATTCATTCGCTCGATGTAGACGTTCTCTTGTCAGATCAAGTGAAACAAGAGATTCAGACTTGGGCAAACATTCAGTGGTTAACTCAGGGAGTTCCGCTGCAGTTGCCGGATCCGAGTTTTACCGTTATGACGGATGCCAGTCAAACAGGTTGTTCAAATTGTAACTCAGGGAGTTCCGCTGCAGTTGCCGGATCCGAGTTTTACCGTTATGACGGATGCCAGTCAAACAGGTTGGGGTGCATCATTAATCCCAACGGATTCGAGATGCCAGGGTCTTTGGGATCCGCAATTCCTGTGCAAGCACATAAACATCAAGGAAATGATGTCAATTTGGCTTGCGTTACGTCACTGGATGGACATTATTCACGATGCTCATGTCCAAATCCTATCCGACAATACGACAGTAGTGGCGTATATACGGAATCAGGGAGGCACTCATTCAGTTCCGTTGTTCAATCTAACGGAAAGAATCCTTCTGTTTGCGCTAGAACATCACGTTCTTCTTTCGGTCCGTCACATACCGGGTCGTCTGAATGTGCTAGCAGACTCCCTTTCACAAAAGGGTCGCTTGTTGCCGTCGGAGTGGACTCTCAACAAACAAGTATTCAATCAGATTTGCTACCAATGGGAACGGCCAATGATAGACTTATTTGCGACACATCTCAACAATCAGTTGCAGACGTATGTGTCTCCGTGTCCGGATCCAAGAGCATTTGCAGTAGACGCTCTGTTGATCCCTTGGGACGGAATGATAGGATATGCGTATCCTCCAGCGCCGTTAATTCAACAAGTATTGCTAAAGATAAAACAATCTCAATGCAAGATTCTGTTGGTAGCATCTCTGTCGCCACAGAGACCGTGGATAAATCTACTCAGGTGTCTGTTGTGGGACCTACCGCGGAAGCTTCCTCCACGGGAGGATCTTCTTTCGCAGGGGAAATCGCGCCAACTCCATCACAACCCGCAAGGTCTCAACCTTCACGTTTTTCCGTTGTGCGGTCCTTCTTGCATGGCAAGCACTTTACAGGACGAGCAGTGGACGCGATTTCTAACTGTAGGAGGACCTCCTCTTCGCTAAACTATGCGGCTAAGTGGAAGGTTTTTCGTCGTTGGTGTAGGGATCATTCTGTAGATATATTCGATCCCTCTATACCAGACATTGCAAACTTTCTAGTATACTTGTTTGATGAAATCAAACTGCAGCCTGTTACTATAAAGGGTTATAGATCTATGTTATCTGATACCTATGCACATCATGATAGTTTACAAATTGGATCTAATGTCTCTTTATCTAAGTTGGTTAGAAACTTTTCGATAAATAGACCCAGAACTCTTAGATTAATTCCTAAGTGGAATTTAGCTTGGGTTCTTCTTAAATTGAAGGAAAAGCCATTTGAACCTCTTGGGACAGTAGATTTCAAATTCTTATCTTATAAGACAGCTTTTCTCTTAGCTTTCTCTTCTGCTAGAAGAGTCAGTGAGCTTCATGCACTATCGGTGGATGATTCTCATTATCGTAGTGTTGGGAACACTATCACCTTCACTACTAATGTGGGTTTTTTAGCTAAGAATCAGGCTCCTAATAAATATCCGGAACCTATTCTTATTAAGGCTCTTCCGTCTACAGACGGGCGTAGGCCTTTACTCTGTCCTGTTAGAGCATTACGTATCTATAAACAGAGATCTCAGTTTATCAGAAAGGGACGGAAACATTTCTTTCTGTCTTTGATGCCTAATAGAAAGGACATTTCAGTCCATTCTATTGCTAGATGGATTCAATTAACTATCCGTACTGCTTATGAAGATTTATCTTCTTCTCAGCAGTCTGTGCTTAAGATTTCTGCTCATGAAGTAAGAGCTCTTTCTACTTCCTGGGCTTATGCTAATAGTGCTGCTATTACAGATTTAATGAAGGCTGCTTATTGGTCTCAGCCATCCACATTTACGAATTTTTATCTCAGAAATATTGAGTCCATTTCTGGAGACCTGCATTGTTTAGGTCCGTTATCTGTTGCTCAGAATGTCGTCCACTAAACAGTTGCAACTATAGTTATGCAGGCTTTCTGTTCCGGCAGTGACTCCGTCCGGCTGCCCTCTTCGCTCTGGGCTATTTGACCCAGGGCAAGGGGAAGGGAGGGGGGGGGGGCGGGTGTTCCCTTAGGTCACCTGCTTTATAGTGAAAAGCAAGGGAATGCCTCCTCCAAGTCAGTATTTCTGAGTCGCTTCCGGGATGGTTTTAAAGTGTAATATTAATGTTAAAATTCATTCATGTCTTATTTTTAAAGTGTAGCTCGGTGTGAAGCATTTGTATATGTCAAGTGTCAAACGGGCTTTAATATACAATACTCGGACACTTTTAAATGATTATAAAGAGTCTCAATTCTCTGGACTACTTTATTTATTGGCTTGCTTTAAAAATAATTAGTATAAGGGTTATACTGGATGTTAATAGAGAACATGAATGTTATTGTGCTCAATTATTAAGGGTAGTGTATCTTTCTAATTTAATATTAAATAAGAAAGATACATGTAAAGCCTAATACTCCTTTTCTCCTTAAGGGGTTACCTCTTTACTATATAGTTGAGCTTATTGGATTTTCCTCTATGTTCTAGGCCCTCCAGTCTGTTTACTATTCAGCTAAGTCTGGGTCATTGGTACAGTATAAAAATGTTAAAAAATTTATAGTAATTTATATATTTTTTATACTTACCAATGACCCAGACGGGGATGGCCCTCCCTGGAGTTGAGAACTCTTGCCTCCCCGCTGAGTACATAGCGCTGACCAGGCACTTCCAGTAAGAATGATAATTGGCGCCAATTTCGGGACGTCTGCGTCACTGCGCATGCGCAGTAGAGGCGTAGTATGGAGGTCCTTTAGGACATGATTTCTTTTTGTTTTGGATGCAAATTTTGGGGATTGGGGAGCAAAATTTGTGTTTGGCCCTGGTTTTGTTAGAGTTAGCACCAGCTAAGTCTGGGTCATTGGTAAGTATAAAAAATATATAAATTACTATAAATTTTTTAACTTTCAACACAAATTTATTTTTATTCCTATCTGTCACATTTCAGGTATGTATGAAATTGTTTATTCAGCAATAATCCTAATCTTTTCACAGGGGTCTTATAAAAACATCTCAATCTGTAATGAGTTAGAAATTGAAACCCAATTAAGAGCTTTTAATTATGTTAGTATAACCACAATGGATTTTCCAATTCCAGAACAGGTAAAAAGTTTTTGTCATGGTTTCAGTCTTCAAAGGGGCGGTCTCTCAAGACAGGTCCATTATGGCATAAAAATACTAGTTGGTACCAGGTCACAGTGGTCGCTCAAGACAGGTGGTCTCTCAATAGCAGGTCCATTATAGAGTCAAACCAATCGGTGCCCAGTAGATGTGGTCTCTCAAGACAGATGGTCTCTCAAGACAGGTTTTACTGTATTCACATTTTTTCTGTTTTATTCATTTCAATTTAGTTGCATGGTCAATTCACGACGTGAAAATAGATGACTTAAGCACATCAGCTATTGACATCCACCTTCACTTAAATACGGATTCAGGATGTATAAAATGTACAAAAAAAATAAAATAATATATTTTCTTATTGAATTATCCACAATGTTCAGACTCCCTCATTGGAATGAGCTGGACAAGCATGTTCCAAGAGGGGGTCATTAGCTATTTTGGAGGCAAAAAAAATAATTTGAATGATAAGGGTTCCTGCAGGGTCTTAAAAAGCTTGAAAATATTTAACCCTTTACCCAACGCAGATGATATAAAAATTTATTATTTTAAAAATCATTTTTTGAAATTTTTCAAAAAATTTCAACAAAACCATATCATGTGACCCCTCGTTGGAACGAGCTCATCGAGCTCGTTCCAACGAGGGGTCACATGATATGGTTTTGTTGAAATTTTTTGAAAAATAATATTTTTTCAACTGCTGAATTTGCATATTACGCGGGCGGATGTGGCCGATTCGTTGGGTAAAGGGTTAAGACCCTTGAAAAGTCTTGAATTCGAAGTTCCAGTCTTGAAAAGTCTTAAATTGACAGAAGTCGGGAAATACATCCGAGGTGCTGTAAATTGTGGACACTGACTGTCCGGAATCAGTGTTTTGCAACTCCTGTCTTTTAGAATGAAAAGTCTTGAAAAGTTTTGAATTCTCTTTTTTTCTTACCTTGAAAAGTCTTGAATTCACATTGAAAAGAGTATTGAAAAGTCTTGAATTTGCCCCTCCCCAAACTGCAGGAACCCTGATGATGTGTACATGATGGTCATTCTGTTAGATATAGAGGATCTCAAATGAGTGATGTTTGGATATAAGAATTTTTGAAACGAGTTTGATGAATTTGATTCACAACGAGCCTTTAGGCGAGTTGTGAATCGAATTCATCAAACAAGTTTCAAAAAATCTTATATCCAAACATCACGAGTTAAATATTCTGTATATCACATGAATTTTCGAATGTTTTTTACACTTTTTATTTAATTCATTGTCTCTAAATTCTCCCGAAACAACCAACAATCAGTTCATTGGCTCAGACACTTCACTCCATGATGTCATGAATGCACTTTACTTGCACCTGTTGTCGTAATTGACGTCATGTGAACTACGCACAAGAATACACACGCCGATTAGACACTAGTTGATAATCAGGAAATAAGACATGGGTCGTTACGTCAAAATTAACGACGTTTCATGTGATATAAAGGGTTAAACATCCCAGTATGCATGTCAGTAGCAGGCCTGCTATTTTCCAAAGTTTGCGTAACCCATTTATCATTCCCCTGGTCTGAGCTTTGGTAACTTTACGTACGTTCCCCTGTACTTGATTCAGTTTTTTGTGGATTTTTTGGTGTAACAACACTCCAATGGTAATGAAAATATTTATTTTGTAAAAAAAAATTGCATTCATTTTTGTACTTTGAATTGCGAACAGTAGTGTGGGTTGTGAATTTTTCAACACCTGTTTTGCTATTTTGGTTTCTCGTTGTAGTCACTGGTGATTGTTCACAATTTGTGTTGGTGTCCTTTCTTAGTACATTGGGTTGTAGATTTGCATGGACCTGTCTTAGAGTATGAGACTCTTAATCTCTGGGTCGTGGGTTTGAGCCCCATCTTGGGCAACATTATCGCAGAGGTCGTAGATTCGAATTGGTTCCCTTTGCAATGAAATGTGAACAGTAGGTAATTTCAAATAAAACAGTTATTGGAACATACAATGAATATGTACAGTACGTGGAGAGTGTATTATCACTAAATCACCTGCAGAGTGGAGATTCCACCCAAGCAATAATTGCAAATTTGTTGCAAAGCATTACAAGCACAAGTAAAGTTCCAGCCAATGGACCTCCGGGTTATACCCAGAGGTCCATTGGCTGAAACATTGGTTGTGTTTTTTGTCCACATGTACAGAATTTGAAAGTGATACTTTGGGTGATAACTCCACTCGCCGGGTGATTTAGTTACAATCCACTCTCCACGTACTGTACACAATGTTTATTTATATAAAAATCTCATATCTCCATCTCGGTTTTTAATAACTCACAACATCAATAGATTATAATAAACCCTGAAATATATAATTAAAATGATAAAAAGTATCATTGCACGAAAAGGTTATGGAGGATAACCCTTTAACAAAAAAAGGTAAAGTAAATGATTCATCGATAATCTGGCTGCAATGCGATAAGGGTTTCAATGCCGATCGTATTGCAACAAAAAAAGGTAAAGTAAATGATTCATTGATGATCTGGCTACAATGCATTCAGGGTTTCAACGCCGATCGTATTGCAACAAAAAAAAGGTAAAGTAAATGATTCATTGATGATCTGGCTACAATGCATTCAGGGTTTCAATGCCGATCGTATTGCAACAAAAAAAGGTAAAGTAAATGATTCATTGATGATCTGGCTACAATGCATTCAGGGTTTCAACGCCGATCGTATTGCAACAAAAAAAGGTAAAGTAAATGATTCATTGATGATCTGGCTACAATGCATTCAGGGTTTCAACGCCGATCGTATTGCAACAAAAAAAGGTAAAGTAAATGATTCATTGATGATCTGGCTACAATGCATTCAGGGTTTCAACGCCGATCGTATTGCAACAAAAAAAGGTAAAGTAAATGATTCATTGATGATCTGGCTACAATGCATTCAGGGTTTCAACGCCGATCGTATTGCAACAAAAAAAGGTAAAGTAAATGATTCATTGATGATCTGGCTACAATGCATTCAGGGTTTCAACGCCGATCGTATTGCAACAAAAAAAGGTAAAGTAAATGATTCATTGATGATCTGGCTACAATGCATTCAGGGTTTCAACGCCGATCGTATTGCAACAAAAAAAGGTAAAGTAAATGATTCATTGATGATCTGGCTACAATGCATTCAGGGTTTCAATGCCGATCGTATTGCAACAAAAAAAGGTAAAGTAAATGATTCATTGATAATCTGGCTACAATGCATACAGGGTTTCAACGCCGATCGTATTGCAACAAAAAAAGGTAAAGTAAATGATTCATTGATGATCTGGCTACAATGCATTCAGGGTTTCAACGCCGATCATATTGCAACAAAAAAAGGTAAAGTAAATGATTCATTGATGATCTGGCTACAATGCATTCAGGGTTTCAACGCCGATCGTATTGCAACAAAAAAAGGTAAAGTAAATGATTCATTGATGATCTGGCTGCAATGCGATCAGGGTTTCAACGCCGATCGTATTGCAAGCAGCTTAATAAAAATATAAACTTTAACCCTTTGAGACTTTAATTATTCTGACGTTCAAACATCACTGGGAATTCAGTTTCTTCAACGTTTTCCAAAATGCGACGTCACAACGTATTTTTCACATTAGTGATTATCTGGTTGAGGGCTAGATTATTTTTGGTGGTCTTAATTTGTTATTCAAAACTTGTTTTATTACAAATTATTGGAGAGTGCCCACAGGCACCATGCCCACAGGCACCACACCCACAGGCACTCTCCAATAATTTGTGATAGAACAAATTTATATAAACAAAATATTATTTGTGTTTGAATGAATATGAAATATAAGCAAGGAAAGTGTTGGCTTTTGCTCTGGTATCCTCATTTTTTTAAAGCCCTGATACTGACTTCTAGCACTCAACCAATTTAGAAGTCCTGACAGCAGGATTATATTAGTATTTTAAGCTACGATAACATTTGGCTCAACAGTTGTCACTGAGCACTATTCGGGAGAAAATAGGAGCTGAGGTTAAAACTTTAAAAAATCGAAAAATAATAACAAAAACAAATGACCACAAAGTATCAAGGCGCTGTTTGATTTAGTACGTCATAAGACGTACACAAGTATCAACGTGCTGTTTGATTTCGTACGTCATAAGACATACAATAGTATCAAAGGGTTAAACATGCTTACCATTTCGAAAAGACCTAGGTTTTGCAATAATAAATTTATTTATTTATTTATTGATGTTTAAGATCAAATATTTATGCACAATGGCTAATCATGACCGTGACAGTTTTACAGGTGGAGGAAGCCGGAGTACCCGGAGAGAACCACCGAGCAACGATTAGCAGCTGCCAGCTCCTCAACATTGTAACTCCTCACTGCAGCACAGGCAGGGTTAGATTGGTTGAAGACATGCGTACCATCGACGTGCAGTACGCCCTAGTACACGGTGTCATCGTGCCCCCGCGCGGGCAATGGAGATGAAGTGTCTTACCCAAGGACACAGCGCGGTTGCCGCAGGTGGGATTCGAACCGAAGGCCTCTCGGCTTGCAGCCTGCACCTCTACCTACTGAGCCACTGCAATAATAAATAAATTTCGTCAGCAGCAACATGCTCCATAATTGATATTATTGTCAGTTGTATAAACCAAACCGAGATTCCTGCAAACAAAAGAATTACCCACCAGAACTGAACACAAGCCACATGAACATAGAATCTGAAGCACTCAACCCTTGACCTAACACAATACAAGATGCACTGCGAAAACACATGCAAGAAAGTTGTACCTATAAGAAACACTGTAATTAGAAGATGTGGCCTATAAAATAAAAATGAAATTATTATGCAATATGCAATTTGCTCACTGTCACATATGTACAGTTAAAACTAGAAGTCCTGTCCTGAAATGCGCACAAATACCACGTTGATCTGTGCATTAACCTACGCATTATGACCATAGTAAGGATATCAAATTCTGTACATATGGCCTGTGCACAAGCAATGTTTCAGCCTACCGGAGGTCCATTGGCAGAAACATTGCCTGTGTTTGCTATGAGTAACCAGGAGAACCTGCCATGCTTTGGATGCCATTCGATATGGCAATTGCGCGCAATTCCTACGTGCAATTAAGCCTAGATGAGCGCACAGTTCGTGACAGGACTTCTAGATTTAGCTGTATCACAACTATGCCAATATATGAACTGTTGTATCATAGCCAAGTTGTTGCTCCTATGGACAATATCCTGATGAAGCAAGATGAATCCTTAGGAACAATAATGAGGCTGTGTTGCAGCAATTCAGATACAAATTAGATGCAATTATAGCCTAATCTTGGCATGGTCTAGCATGCTGTATGCTGCAGAAGAGTATGGCATCCATAATCACCATTTGTGACAGAGACATGAATTATTGCTAATTCCTGATTTTGTATTTATGCTACATCTTAAGATGATCAACAATTTAAAATGATGTTGAGCATCTCAGCATCAAACAATCATCATCGGTGTTTGCATCTGCCTGAAGTATAGCTGCTCTGTTGGCCAATAATGAACCTGTACAGTTGATGATTGGTTGATCCTCAACATCATTCCACCATTCATTCGTACTTGATCATTCAACTTGGCAAACATTTTGCGTGACCCCACATCAATTTGTCATGCCCCATTTTTATGTGTACCCATACCATGTATGGTACACATCATGCCGGCATCCGTCTGTCCATTTGTCCATCCGTCCGTCCATCCGTTTGGCGTCCATATCCATTTCTTTGTCATTCAAATAACTTGAAAAATATTGCTTGGATTGTCAAGTTACTTTATATTTGTGTTCAGGTTACTGATGTGCCGAGCTGTATAGTTCTTGGTGTAAATCTGAGGATTTGATCCAGAGATATTAACCCTTTATCCTTCAAATTGAAAATTCCTCCAATCCCTTTGGCATTCGATAACTTGAAAAATATTGCTTGGATTGTCAAGTTACTTTATATTTGTGTTCAGGTTACTGATGTGCCGAGCTGTATAGTTTTTGGTGTAATCTGTTATTTTGATCCTGAGATATTAACCCTTTATCCTTCAAATTGAAAATTTCTCCAATCCCTTTGGCATTCGATAACTTGAAAAATATTGCTTGGATTGTCAAGTTACTTTATATTTGTGTTCAGGTCACTGATGTGCTGAGCTGTATAGTTTTTGGTGTAAATCTGATAATTTAATCCTGAGATATTAACCCTTTATCCTTCAAATTGAAAATTCCTCCAATCCCTTTGGCATTCGATAACTTGAAAAATATTGCTTGGATTGTCAAGTTACTTTATAATTGTGTTCAGTGTTCAAGTTACTGATGTGCTGAGCTGTATAGTTTTTGGTGTAAATCTGATAATTTGATCCGGAGATATTAGCCCCCTTTATCCTTCAAATTGAAAATTCCTCCAATCCTTTGGCATGAGATAACTCAAAAAATATCAATCCGATTGTCATGTTACTTTATATATTTATTCAGGTTACTGATGTGCTGTGCTGTATAGTTTTTGATGTAAATCTGATAATTTGATCCGGAGATATTAACCCTTTATCCATCAAATTAGACACTCCTCCAATCCATTTCTATATGTACCCATACCTTGTATGGTGTACATAATGTTGGCATCCGTGGTGGCCCTCCGTCATACAACTTTCTACTAGTTGCGCATATGGGTACACATCTGACGATTTCATCGGCCTATTCTTTGCATGTTTTTCGTTATAGGGAACCTCCACGCAACCCAAATGGCCATTTGCCTCAAATCAACAGGCCTGCAGTAGCATAAAAATAAATCTTTAATTTGGTGATCTCAAATGGCCCTTGATAAATTTACAGGAAAGGCCAATTAATATTTTTTCTAAAAATACCCGTCTGATGATTGATGACACCCTAAGAATGTGATAAGCTGGTGTAGTTAGCAGGGCTTATATTTTGACAAGAATCCGAGAATCGACTCACGCAAAGATTCACGTAACAAAACCAGTGAGAATCCATGTAGATTCACGCTGTACCTCTGCTGGGAATCGTGTGTGTCAAGAATTCCAAGAGAAAAGACTGTGAAATCAAGATCACATCCCCGTGGGAACCCTAGAAAGTGAAGCAATGATTGTATAGTGTGGTAAACAAGCTCTGTTTTTAAGGTAAAATAGGACCTGGTCACAAATGCCTGAGGCAGAAGTCCTCTAAAATGGGCAACATGGGTATAAATATATGGCTGACCTCATCTTGTCAACAAAACAGAATACAACACAGATCAATTAACTGTTGTAGTAATTTGTTATGCCCCTGAAAAATTTTCGAGGGGGGTATATAGTCGAGGTCTCCGTCCGTCCGTCCGTCCGTCCGTCCATCCATATGAACATTTTGTATTATAAATCGAGCATCAGTCGTCGGATTTTAATGTTCTTTGGTGTGGTGATAGGGCAGTTGGGGGGAACGGATGCCCTCGTACCTAGCGTTTCGTCCATTCATGTTTGGTAGAGTTATGGTCCCTGTTTGTGTTTGGCCTCTGTTTCTGACTAAGGTAAATTGTACCATAGCCTATAGGGCAAAGTGCTGCCCAATTTTTTTTTTAGTTCATTATTTTTCTGCAGCCCAGTGCTTGCAGGGGAAGTTGCATGACATTTTAACCTCTACATATCAATATATCCATAGAAATATGGATGACACTAGAATTATAGTGATTTTGGTTCCAGACCTTTTAAAATTGTATCACCACACCAATCGATTTCAAATTTTATTTGCTTTTTACTGATGTCAAAATACAAGTCAAGTTCGATTTGGAGGTTCACTCCGATCATTCTTGCAAGAGTTATGCCTCTTTTTGAATTAAAAAATCACAAATTTCCCAATTTCAGCTTTATTCTTACTGTCCAGTGCCTATAGGGAAAGTGCTGCCCGATTTTTTTTTTAAGTTCACTATTTCTGTACTGCCCAGTGCTTGAAGGGGAGGTTGCATGTCATTTTAAACTACATATCAATATAACCATATAAATATGGATGCTAATTTCAGCTTTATTCTTACTGGCCAGTGCCTATGGGGAAGTGCTGCCAATTATTTTTAGTCTACTATTTCTGTGCTGCCCAGTGCTTGGTGGGGACGTTGCATGTCATTTTAACCTACTGCATATCGATATAGACATATAAATATGGATGCCAATTTCAGCTTTATTCTTGCTGGCCAGTGTGTTATAAGGGAAGTGCTGCCCAATTTTTGTTTTTAGTCCACTATCCCAATTTTTTCTAGTCCACTATTTCTGTACTGCCCAGTGTTTGCAGGGCAGGTTTGCATGTCATTTTAACCTACTACATATCGATATATTCATATAAATATGGATGACACAAGAATCATAGTGTTTTTCAATTCCGTTCATTCAAAGTTGTTTGGATGAACCAATTCTCTTCAAACATTCAGAAATTATTTATTTACATGCAAGTCCGACTTTGCTATCTTTGGGGGCATCGGCACATGTGTTAGCTTTGCTCTTGTTTATTATATGACAGTAAGTATTTTAAACTGATCACAACACGTGAAAAATGAAATACAACAGGAATTATATCAGCCAAATAACCACTGACAGTTTATGGAATTTGGGAATCCCAAACGCGTAGTAATATCGCACGTTCGTGTCGAACATGAAACTTGAAAGTCAGAACAATGGAGGCAAGACTTGAATTTCAATTGGAATCACTTTTGATAACACAGATTTGCCTACGTTTTGTTGGATTCGCATCTTGAAAATAATTGTTAATAGTTATTTTGCAATTGGTGAGTATGGCATTTTCAAATAGACCTTGACAGGAAGGTTTGTCAACAGAGTTTAATGAGGAGACACTAGTTTTTATGTTCTGTGCTTATGTTCTATATATTTATAGGTCACTGGAAGAAATAGTCCATTCATGTGCATGGGCGCAGATCATGGGGGGGACGGGGGGGGGGGGGGGGGGGGGGGGGGGGGGGGGGGGGGGGGGGGGGGGGGGACGTGTCCCCCCAGATCTCATCAAGGGGGGGACATGGTATGCCATGCCCCCCCCCCCACCACTGGGGGGACATGGTATGACATGTCCCCCACTATGCTCCCCCACTGCTGCACCCTCTCATCAATTTTAATGCGAGATTCACTTCTGATACACGTTCAACTAGTCCAAACTTGGACCCACAGTTCGTAATATAATTTTGGGGTTGGTACGGCCTGTACTGTAGCCGTATCAACCACAAAAATTATATTACGGACTATGTCTGTGGGTCCATGTTTGGACTGACGTAACGTTCAACGAACAGTTGTTCAACACTGCGCCTTCAAATAAGTTGTTACTCAGCCAGACACAGCTGTGGGTTGCACGAATGCATAAGCAGCATAACTATTTGATATCGGAATATCAATGTTGCAGCCAGAATTCTTATGCAGAGAGAGTAATAGGCCGGGTACTGAGCTCGTGAAAATGTGCAAGACAGTATCGTCTGCTTTGTTTACATTTTGAAAACGAAATTTATCGATCGAATTCATTCAATTCACGCGACTTGTTGATGACGTATGTGTCGGGCTGTTATTGGATCTGTTAATCCATTAACGGGCCCGACACATACGTCGTCGCTCCATCTGTTGGGCCCTTATGCTAATCCACCGCACAGTTGAATTGTGTTAATCTAATAGGGAACGCTCGGTAAAGCGGGAACAATTATGGTTAAGCATTTTGACAAAATTACAACAGGCTGTTGAAAAACATATTTTTTTTTCTACTAAATAATTAGAGAAATTATACCCCAGAGGCCACCAGAATGCACCGTTTGAAAGCGCAATTTAAAAAAATTTAAAAAACCCCTCTGCCGGCTCATGCCTGCGGCACTCGCTGCAGATGCCTTCGGCATCTGCCCGTCCCCCCCACTTTTTGGAAGAGATCTGCGCCCATGTTCATGTGTGCCTTGTTCGAGACAGGCATGATAACGATCTGGAAAACTTGACACTCTTGTTTCCCAGGAGAGCTGGATTTGATGGGCAAACTACAGTGGTGTTGAGGGGCTATTTGTGGTAATAATATAATAGAATGGGATAGTGAAGTGATGACTG
Organism: Pictodentalium vernedei; assembly: GCA_031216915.1. Lineage (NCBI taxonomy): Eukaryota > Metazoa > Mollusca > Scaphopoda > Dentaliida > Dentaliidae > Pictodentalium > Pictodentalium vernedei. The sequence goes on along the minus strand of CM062294.1, from coordinate 510,044,311 downwards.
AGGATATGGAGGGATTGCAGTGTTTCAATGAAGGAGTGACAATTCCAGCATTCAGGTTCCAATTCAGGCCTATCAGGACCCAAAAATACTGGTTGGGAAATAGTGTTTTTTATTTGATCTTTTTAACTCTTAACTGGTAGAGTGCTGTAAGCCCATATTTGGGCTTTACCCTGAAGGGCAAGTACCATAATGTATAGGCTTGATATTCAGTAGATATGCTTCGTATTATCTTTGAAGTGAAATTATTTAGTCTGTATAGATTTGCCTTGTTACAATTTATGTGAGAGTGCCTAAGGGCACTCTCTCATAAATTGTAACAAAGCAAAGACATGGGAACAGATTTGGGTGTCAAAATTTTTTTAGCACTCTACCAGTTTTTGGGGTTTTTTTTATTTTTTTTTTATTAGGGTTTAACGACACATTAACAGCCAGGGTCATATCATGTGGGTGGAGGAAGCCAGAGTACCTGGAGAGAACCACCGAGCAACGACAAGCAGCTGTCAGCTCTCCAACATCGTAACTCTGAACTCTGCACTGCAGCACAGGCAGGGTTAGATTGGTTGAAGACATGTGCACATTCGACGTGCAGTATGCCTCAGTACACAGCGTCATTGTGCCCCCATGTAGGCAATGGGGAGGCAATGGGGGTTAAGTGCCATGCCCAAGGACACAACACGGGAGTGCGAATCAGTCGCTGAAATGATCACCCATCCAACTACTAACCGCGCTCGACGTTGCTTAACTTCGGTGATCTGACGAGAACCGGTTACCGTGACGCCACTCTGCCAGTTAAGGGCCTGGACAATTGTCCTGAATTCACTCTTGACAACAGCCTGTACACATCCAGTGGCTTAACTGGTAGAGTGCTAAATTACACTACTACAAAAGGAATCTTATGTTAGCAAGATTTTGTTCTTAAATAATTGTCTTGTTGCAATTTATCGGAGAGTGTTAGTTGGCACTCTCCAATAAATAATAACAAAACAATTTTGGATTAATATTTTTCTACCAGTGCTGAGCCAACAAAAAAATAGTGCTAACAGTGTAGAGCCACTCTAGTGGCTTTCTGCACTTTTCAGTAGAGCCCTCATAGTGGCTTCTAGCACTCAACCAGTTAACTGTGATTTCTTAACAGGCAGCCAAGACTTGAGTAGAAACCACTGCCTATGTAATTTGTTTATTGTTAGCAGGACCTATTCATGATGGCATGTTAAGGGCACTTGTTCTGAGGTCGTAAAAGTCAGAAATAGGCCTTTAACCCTTTACCCAACGCAGACGATATCAAACTCTATTATTTCAAATATAAGTTTTTAAAATTTTTCACAAAATTTCAACAAAACCATATCATGTGACCCCTCATTGGAACGAGCTCAATGAGCTCGTTCCAATGAGTGGTCACACGATATGGTTTTGTTGAAATATTTTGAAAAATTTAATTTTTTCAACTGATCAATTTGCATATTACGTGGGCGTATGCGGGCGATTCGTTAGGTAAAGGGTTAAGGGTTAAGGTCACTGGACGATAGAATAAATCCAATGAGTGGATCACAGATCCAAAAGTCATCTATCCATTTAAGATCCATTAATAGTAACAGTACCATGCCTGATAACCAAAAAGTCCAATTTTTAATGATAGTGCCCTTCACCTTTGATTGACAAATAAAAAAAAATCAGGCTTCTCCTTATGTGAGAGTATCAACCCTGAAACTTTTGCGGAAAACAAAAGTTACTGCCCGGAAACCATTTATAGTAACAGTCCTGTAACCTTTGACTTTTCAATTGTAGACTACAGAATCAAGAAGATTCTTCCTCGCTCATAATGTAACCTAATCTGTAAATCTGGTGAAGGCGTGACATATAAAACAAAATATATAGCCCCAAATCCAATTTTCTATTTATAGTTACAGCCACCTTTGCAGTTGACCTTTGACCTGGTGGCACCCATGTTTAAAATCAATAGGGTTCTTTGTTATCCATATACAAATACTTCCTTCAAGTTTCTTTCTCACCCATATGGGGACCTAATCTGTAAAGCTGGGGAATTTGTGATATATAAAACAAAAGTTATAGCCCAAAATGTGATTTTGAGGAAGTTCTATTTATAGTAAGTCATGCACCCTTTGACCTTTAAATTTGGTGAATGAGTGACATATAAAACAAAAAGTTATAGCCCACAATCCAATTTTTGACAAAGTTCCATTTATAGTAACAGTCACATGACCTTTGACCTTGTGGCTACCATGCCAGAATCAAGAGTTATTCACTGGCTGACAAATCTCTATTTATACATGTAGTAATAGTTGTGTGACCTCTGACCTTGCAACAACCTCATCCCAAATCAATAGGCTTTTTCTTTGTTTGTAAACAATTACTTCCTGCAAGTTTGGTTGAGCTGAGTTCTATTTTATTAACAATGACTTTGACCTTTGATCCCTGCAAAATCAATATAGGATTCTTTCTCTTACACATGGGTAACTAATCTGTAAGTCTGGTTAACAAGTGACATATAAAACAAAAGTTATAGCCCAAAATCCGATTTTCAACAAAGTTCTGTTTCTAGTAACCGTCACATGACTTTTGTCCTTGCAGCTACCATATCCAAAATCAATAGGGATCTTCATTGTACATATATGATTACTTCTTACAAGTTTGGTTGAGCTGTGATAAATGCCATTAAAGTTTTCACCCAGAAACAATGTGCTCTTTTTAGTATCAATGACCTTGACTTTTGGTCTCTGCAAAATCAGTATAGGATGCTTTCTCTCCCGTATGGGTACCTAATCTATAAATCAGGCACACAAGTGACATATAAAACAAGTTGTAGCCAAGCCAGAAAATAAGCAGACTGTCATCTGCAAAATGAGGTCCCCAGAGGGTGAATTTAGTGATGCTACCCTGCACAGCAGGGTAGCATCACTAAATTTACCCTCTGTGAACCTCAATTTGAATCAGGGTCTCGAAACTAAACAGAAAGAAGTACCCAGAGGATAAATTGGCCCACAGTATGGGATAGCATCATCAAATTCACCTTTTGGGAACCTCATTCTGCAAATGTCAGACTGCTTATTTTCAGGCCTGGTTGTAGACCACAAAACAATTTTGGACAAAGTTCTATTTATAGTAACAGTCATTTGATTTTGCAGCTACTGTGTGCAAAATCAGTGTGGTTCTTCAGTGGCCATATACAACTACTTTCTGCAAGTTTGATTGAGCTGTGCCAAATGGAATTAAAGTGATCACCCAAAAACCAAATGGTGTTATTTTTAGTAATGGTGACATTTACCTTTGTTCACTTCAAAATTCATATGAGATTGTTTCTCTCCCATACAGGTATCTAATCTGTAAATCTTGTGAACGTTTTGTGAATAAAACAAAAACTATAACCCAAAATCTAATTTTTGATAAAATTATTTATAGTAACATTCGCATGACCTCTGACTATGTGTCTACCATGTCCAAAATCAGTTGGGTTCTTTAATGTCGATAGATGTTTACTTTTTCCAAGAGGGGTGAGCTGTGATAATTGGAACCAAAGTTATCACCTAGAAACAGAAAAGTGCTATTTTTAGTAACAATAACCCTGAGCTTTGGTTGACAAACCTGAAAATAGATAGGCTTCTTCCCCTCCCATGAGTATACTGACCATGTAAATTCAGGGGGGGGGGGGGGGGGGGGCTGTGCTGAATAGAACTAAAGTTATTGCCAGGATACTTGATTGTTTATGCCTGGTCTAACGCCCATTTGCCTGCCTTGACACAAGGACACCCACCCGTCTTCCATCACACTATTAGTCGAGTTTGACTTCATCACAACACAACTAAAAATGAAAGTGTCAGTGACACTGTAGCATAACTTGACTGTGTGTAGTGTTTGATAAAAAGGATAATGTTCAATGTTCATGAAAGAATTATGAAAAAGGACAAAAATTGTGATAATTGAGGATATGTTAATTTCTGTTCCCTGTCTGCTATGTTTTCAATAAGAATAATTTGATATGCAGACTGTACTAAAGAATTGAGGCCTGGGTTAATGTGGCCCTCACAGTTAATGCATGTCAACCAAAGTTACCAAGTTACAGTAAAATTATTCCAAAACGGTGGCTCAGCAGTCACGGTCATGACCAAAATAGGAGAGTCTCATCCAGATATCACACCAAGTTATCCTAGCAAGTTTCAATGAAATCCCTTCATAAAAACAACCTGTAGACATTGCTAAAGGAATCTAGGTCACATGACCAGGTGGCGGTAACAGCTGACCGATTGGACCAAAATAGGACAGTCTCATCTAGACATCATACTGAGTCATCCTTCCAAGTTACAATGAAATCGCTTCATAAATATGAACTATAGATTGTGCTAAACAAATCTAGGTCACAGGCCTGTGCAGGCGTCACGGTTGACTGATGATCACTGCCAAAATAGGACGTTCTGATTTAGACTTTATACTGAGTCATCCTACCAATTTGCAATGAAATCATAACTGCAAGCTCTAGACTGTGCTAAAGGAAGCTAGGTAACGCGCCCCTGCAGCCATCACGGTTGATTGAACCCAACCAAAAAAGGACATTCTCATCTAGACATTATCCCGAGTGATCCTATGAAGTTACAATAAAATCCCTTCATAAATACGACCTGTAGACTGTGTTAAAGGTTTTCAGGCTTCAGGCCTGCGTAGCCATCACGGTTGACCGATCACGACCAAAAGTGATGTTCTCATCTAGACATTACACAGAGTCATCCAACCAAGTTACAATGAAATCCCTTCATAAATACGACCTGTAGACTGTGCTAAAAGCTTTTGGGCTTTGGGCGTGCATAGCCATCATGGTTGACCGATTGCGACCAAAAGGAGAAGTTCTCATCCAGACATGATCTTGAACATGCATATGAAATTTTGTGATGATCGTACAAGAACTACAGGGTGTAGCCTGTGCTAAAGAAAATGGGAACAGACTTACAGACTTCCGCACACGTGATGGCAATAGTTTATCTTGACTTTGTCAAGTTAAGCTAATAATATAAATAATAAGACACGATTCCACTTTGTAGTTACAGAGAATCACAGGCTTATCACTCTGGTTACATGTATGGAGTGATGGTTGAAAAATATCTATTAGTTATTTTGGAGAAAGGTAAACAATTCACTGGCAAAAATAATCAAAGTAGTGATGGAAGTACGAGAGGAGAAAGAGAATGAGAAGGTAGAGAGAACAAGAGTTATAAAAGCAGAATGCAGGGATTTATTCCTTTCCTCTGCCTTTTTGATCCCATCTGGGGAAATTTGTTTCAAATCTTTGTTCCATGTTTCAATTAACCTCTAGCAACAGAATATTCTCCAATCTCTATTTTTCTCTTGTGTAACTATGAATTTAACCAATTATATCTTGTTTGACAGAGCTCAGTGAGCTCTGTCAAACAAGGTATATTTGGTTAAGTATCAAACTACATTATGATAAATATTTGATGCTAAAAACTTTTCCATTTTCACATCAGAGTGCAAAGGGTTAAGGCCTTCTTATTAACAGACTTTTCACTGACCTCTATGCAACTAGATTGCTGGAATGTTCATTGGTCACAAAAAAAAGGTGTCCCCCACCACCACCATCTTGGATCTGAATGGGGGAGGGAAACTTTTTATCTGTTCAACAACAAAAATTCTCTTTTTTCAAAGGTTTTCAGTTTTTCACCCTCATTGCTTACGTGGGGGCACGGTGACATTGTGTACTAAGGCATACTGCACATCGATGGTGCACCTGTCTTCAACCAATACTGACCCTGCTTGTGTGGAGTTAGTATATTGGGGAGCTGACAGTTGCTCGCCATTGCTCTCTGGGTACTCCAGCTTCCTCCACCCATAAAACTGTCGTGGTCATGCTTAGCCATTGTGCAGAAACATGTGACCTTAAACACCAATAAATAAATAAATATTTCAGTTTCCAGACACCCTGCAAGCTCCAATCACTTTTTATTAACGAATATGCGGTAACTGGTTCTCTTCAGATCACCAAAGTTAAGCAACGTCGAGTCCAGTTAGTCCTTGGATGGGTGACTGTCTGAGTAAAGTTCTGTACAAAAGACTGATTGCACTAATTTTGGTAGAAAATGGCTGCTGGTAGCCATCTTGAATTTCGGACCACACCCAAAAACACTCGCTCTCATCCCACGGTGATAACAAAGGTACCCAAGAAGTTTAGTAAAGATTGGTTCATAAATATGGCCTCTTGTCTGAGCCATATAGACGTTGTGTACAAAAAACTGATTAGACTTAATTTCAGTACAAAATGGCCACTGGCAGCCATCTTGAATTTTAGACCGCACCCAGAAACACTCGTTCTCATCCCAAGGTGATAACAAAGGTACCCAAAACATTTCGTGAAGATCAGTCCATAAATACAGACTCTTGCCCGAGCCGTATTGACATGTGTCCTTACTGTGTGTGAGTCGCACTGAAAAAATCAAAGTTCATCTAATTTGCATAATTTCTGCACGCGAAAAAACCCCATATTATATGTGATGTATCCCATGGTACTAAACATTTACACAAAAAATTAATCAAATCAGCGCTTTCATATGGAAGTTCTGTGCAAAAATCTGATTGCACCTAATTTTGTATGCAATGGCTGCCATCGGCCATCTTGAATTTCGGACCGGACCCCAAAACACTCGTTCTCGTCCCACGGTGATACCAAAGGTACCCAAGAAGTTTCAGGAAGATCGGTTCATAAACACGGCCTCTAGCCCGAGCTGTATTGCCATTTTCAGTTACAGTGCTGAAAGTAACACCAAAAAACATCAAAATTAGTCTAATTTGCACAATTTACGCACAAGAAAAAAACCTGTATTATATGTGATGTATCCCATGGTACTAAACATTCATACAAAAAAATTATTAAAATCAGAGCTTTCATGTGGACGTTCTGTACAAAAAACAACTTTCTGCATCGTCGGTACAAAATGGCGGCTGGCAGCCATCTTGAATTTTGGACCGCACCCAAAAACATTCGTTCTCCTCGCCCCACGGTCATAACAAAGGTACCCAAGAAGTTTCGTAAAGATCGGTTCATAAATACGGCCTCGAGTCCAAGCCATATCCAATTGTTGACGTACGGACAGACGGACGACGGGCCATGACAAAAGCTCAAATTTGGCTTCGCCAAAGTTGAGCTAAAAATGAAAGAATAATGAAAATTAATTGGCGATTTTTGAGAATAGTGCTGGCCGGTTTTGGCCGTTACGTTGGGTAAAGGGTTAAAAAAGTCTTGCATATCAAATATCGACCAAATCCATTCATATTTGTTCATGTTATTGCACTAACAAGTTGAAAACAGGCAAAAATTAACTAAGGGCCATAACTCTGCTCAATATGGCCAAAACGAACCAGTTTTCAAATTCATTCAAGACATTGTTAAGAAAGTCTCACAGACCAAACGGATTGATGTTTGTTCCAAGTTATCGCACTAATGATCTGGAAACAAGGGGCCTTAATCGCACACCTGACAAAGTGGTTCAAAGAAGTATTTTGGGTCACATTCAGTTAGTCCTAGTTCATCAACACTAGAGGAATGAAGCCATGAAATTATTCATAACTCTGGTGTCCATGTCAGATGATTATCATAGGTCCTCATGACTGCTTCCAATTCTATCAGTTCTAGACAAGCACTGCCAAACTTCCAAGGTTATGTCTTTCATGGAAAAACAGTAAGGAATATACCTAACCTGCACCCCCCCCCCCTCCCCCACACACCAAATAGAGAGCCAAAATGTTAAGCCAGGGACTCGAATTGAACAAACAAATAAACTTGATCTGCTCCCCCCACCCCCACCCCAATAATATAAAGCCCCAATATTAACTCAGGGCCCCAATTTGAACAAACTTGAATCTAACCCCACCAGAGATGTTGCATACCAAATATCAAAACATTTTCACTGGTGGATCTGATGAAGAGGACTTTTGAAAGAATATTCCTCATAATGCACTAAGTTAAACTTTGGGCTCCCATAGAGATTCCAAATATTAAGCCAGCGACTCGATTTGAACAAAATTGAATCTGACACCCCTAGAGATGTTACATACCAAATATGAATGATTCCGACTGGTGGATCTGAAGAAGATTTTTAAAGAAAGTTCCTCATATTGCAATAAGTTAAAATTTGGGCTCCCTAACCCAGGAACTTTATTTGAACTTGAATTTGACCCCCAGAGATGCTGCATACCAAATATGAAAGAATTCTGACTGGTGGATCTGCAGAAGAAGATTTTTAAAGAAATTTCCTCCTATTACACGAAGTTAAATTGTGGGCTCCCACAAGAAGCACAAATATTAACCAAGGGACTCGATTTGAACAAACTTGAATCTGACCTAGAGATGCTGTATACCAAATATCAAAAGATTCTGACTGGTGGATCTGAAGAAAATTTTTAAAGATTAATCCCCATATTGTACAAAGTCAAAATTTAAGCCCCCATAGGAAGCCCAAATATTAACTGAGAGACTTGATTCAAACAAATTTAAATCTGACCCCCATAACAATGATGTATACCAAATATTGAAAGATTGTGACTAGTGGTTCTGAAGAAGATTTTTAAAGTTTTTCCCCATATTGCCCTGAGTTAAGATTTGGGCTCCTGTATTGAGCCCATATATGAACCAAGGGGTTTAATTTGAATACACTTGTATCTGACCCCCCTATGGATGCTGTATACCAAATATCAAATGAAAGTGTCAATGACACTGTAGCTTAACTTGTGTGTTGTGTTTGATGAAAAGGATAATGTTCAATGTTTATGAAAGGATTAGGAAATAAGACAAGAATTGTGATAATTGGGAATATGTTTAATTCTGTCCCCTGTATGTTGTTTCTGATAAAAATAATATGAGGTGTACACTGTACTACAGAGCTGAGGGGTGGGTTAAAGTTGACGTATATCAACGACAGTTACCAAGTTACAGTGAAATTATTCCAAAATGAGTCATCCTATCAAGTTACATTGAAATCCCTTCATAAATATGGCCTGTAGACTGTGCTAAAGGTTTTCGAGCTTCGGGCCCCTGTAGCCGTCAGTTTCCCAATTGCATCCAAAGGGGACGTTCTCATCTAGACATTATATGAAGTCAACCTACCAAGTTACAATGAAATCCCTTCATAAATATGACCTGTAGACTGTGCTCAAGGTTTACGGGCTTTGGCCCCCTGAAGCTGTCACAGTTGACCAATCACGACCAAAAGGGGATGTCATCATCTAGGCATTATATGGAGTCAAACTAACAGGTTCCAATGAAATCCATCCATAAATATGACCTATAGACTATGCTAAAGGTTTTGGGGTTTTGGGCTAGGGCAGCCATCAAGGCTGAATGATCACGACCAAAAGGGGACGTTATCATCAAGACATTATTTGGAGTCATCCAACCAAGGTACAATGAAATCCCTTCATAAATATCACCTGTAGACTGTGCTAAAGGTTTTCGGGCTTCCGGCTCCTGTAGCCGTCACAGATGCCTAATGGTGTCCAAAAGGGGCTGTTCTCATCTAGATATTATATGAAGTCAACCTATGCTAAAGGTTTTTGGGCTCGGGCAGCCATCAAGGCTGAATGATCGTGACCAAAAGGGGGCATTCTCATCTAGACATTATTTGGATTCAAGCTACAATGAAATCCCTTCATAATTATGACCTGTAGAATGTTCTAAAGGTTTTTGGGCTTCGAACCCCTGCAGCTGTCACAGTTGCCCAATCGTGTCCAAAAGGGGATGTTCTCATCTAGACATTATATGAAGTCAAACCTACCAAGTTACAATGAAATCCCTTCATAAATATGACCTGTAGACTGTGCTAAAGGTATTTGGACTTCGGGCGTGGGCAGCCATATCGGTTGAATGATCGCAACCAAAAGGGGACATTCTCATCTGGGCATCATCTGGAGTGCTCCTACGAAGTTACAATGAAATCTTTTCATAAATATGACCTGTAGACTGTGCTAAAGATTCACAGTTGACCAATCACGACGAAAAGGGGATGTCATCATCTAGGCATTATATGGAGTCAACCTAACGAGTTACAATGAAATCCCTCCATAAATACGACCAAAAGACTATGCTAAAGGTCTTTGGGCTCGGGCAGACATAAAGGCTGAATGATCGCGACCAAAAGGGGATGTTCTTATCTAGACATTATTTGGAGTCATCCTACCAAGGTACAATGAAATCCCTTCATAATTATGACCTGTAGACTGTTCTAAATGTTTTGGGCCCCTGTAGCTGTCACAGTTACCCAGTCGTGTCCAAAAGGGGACGTTCTCATCTAGACATTATATGAAGTCAACCTACCAAGTTACAATGAAATCCCTTCATAAGTATGACCTGTAGACTGTGCTAAAGGTTTTCGGGCTCGGGCAGCCATCATGGCTGAATGATCGCAACCAAAGGGGACAATCTCATCTGGAGTGATCCTATGAAGTTACACTGAAATCCCTTTATAAATATGACCTGTAGACTGTGCTCAAGGTTTTTGGGCTTCAGGCATCTGTAGCCATCACAGTTGACCAATCACGACCAAAAGGGGATGCTATCATTTAGGCATTATATGGAGTCAACCTAACAGGTTACATTGAAATCCTTCCATAAATATGACCTTTTGCCTACGCTAAAGGTTTTTGGGCCCGGGCACCCATCAAGGCTGAATGATCGCGATCAAAATGGGACGTTCTCATCTAGACATTATTTGGAGTCATTCTACCAAGTTACAATGAAATCCCTTCATAAATATGACCTGCAGACTGTGCTAAAGGTTTTTGGGCCCCTGTAGCCGTCACAGTTGCCTAATTAGGACCAAAAGGGGACTTTCTCATCTAGACATTATATGAAGTCAACCCACCAAGTTACAATGAAATTCCTCAATAAATATGACCTGTAGACTGTGCTAAAGGTTTTCAGCTCGGGCAGTCGTCACGGTTGGCACACCACGCCCAAATGGGGAAATTCTCATCTAGACATCATAAGGAGTCATCCTACCAAGTTACAATAAAAGCCCTCCATATTAAACATGACCTGCAGTCTGTGCTAAAAGTTTTTGGGTTTCGGGCTTGGGCAGCCATCACCGTCGACAGATCATGCCCAAAAGGGGACATTCTCATCTAGGCATTATACAGAGGCATCCTACCAAGTTACAATGAAATCCCTTCATAAATACGACCTGAGACTGTGTTAATTGTTTTCTGGTTTTGGGCTCGGGCAGCCAAACCGGTTGACCAATCGCGACCAAAAGGGGACGTTCTCATCTAGACATGACCCCAAACCTGCATATGAAATCAGACAAGAACTGTGGGGTGTAGCCTGTGCTAAAAGAAAATGTGAACAGACTCATAGACTAATAGACTTCCGCACGCATGATGGTGATAGCTTATCTTGACTATGTCAAGTTAAGCTAAAAATCCTGATCAGTGGTTCTAGAGATATTTTTTGTTATTGCAAATATGCTGACTCAACATTTTTTTGATGCCCTCCCCCCCCCTCCCCCGACCCCTACAGAACACCCTGACACAAGCGATGACATTTTTTTTTACCATTCCATTCAACTGGTCCTAAGGATGCTTCATACCAAATAATAGTTCTCTATTCCGTGTGGTTTGGGAAATATGGCTGTTTGAAAATATTTCTATTTTTAGCTCCCGGGGTTCCCACGAGGGAGACAGGAAATTTTTTTTTGCATAAATCAAGTACTTGTGACTCAATAATAACACATACCAAATTTGGTTCAAATTGGACCATCGGTTCAGAAAATATAAATTTTTGGTGGGCCAAAAATCTCTCCCCTCCCATTACGAAGGCAAATATTGCTCCACAAACTTTGTTTGAACAAACTTGATTCTACACCTCAAAAAGAAGCTCCATACCAAATATCAAGTCATTGTACCCACTGGTTCATGAGAAGATTTAAAAAAAGATTTTGGAACATTTTCCCCTACCCCTCCCTATGGAGCGTGACAACTTGATTTGAACAAACTTCATTTGACATATGATAAGGACCATGCACATCAAATCTGGTTCAATTCTGGCACAGTGGTTTCTGAGAAGTCGATAATGTAAAGTTAACACCTAAGGAACGGCAGATGATGGACAGAGTGATTAGTAAAGCTCCCACGTAACTTTGCGAGCTCTAAAAATTGCCTAAGGGTCAGTCAGTGTGGTCGAACCATACCAGTAACAATGTTACTTTCCTTGCAGGGGCATAGACAGGATTTTCAATCTATGGGAGCACATGTCCCACCAGGGGGATCTTCGAATGACATGCCATTGGGTCATAGGACCGAGAGGGGGCAGCCCCCTCTCAATGGTCAGGATCCATGGATTTTCCCCAGGAATTTTTTTAGTTTTTAAACCCCTGAGCTTAAATCTGAGGCCTTCTGCACACTCAAATTGAGCTAATTTGTCCCAAAGGAAACACAATTTTTTATGACAAGCAAGAAGTTTTTCTTGAGTATCGGGCTCCACCGAGGAAAGTACCATGTATATGTGACTGAATGCCTAGAGGGCCTGAATATTTTGAAGACCCCATGTTTGTGAGATCGAATCAAAGACTAATTTACCATTTGGGGTCAGATTTGGATGAACATTTTCTCACTGAAAATTTTGTTGGTTTTGTTTTTTGTTATGTTTTTAACACTTTCACCTTAGGATACATCCACGCCAGTGCCCACCAATATGGTAAATAATTGTACTGTCCAGACCAGGCTAGAAAATAAGCAGTCTGACATTTGCAGAATGAGTTCCCCAGAGGGTGAATTTGATGATGCTATCCCATACAGTGGGCTAATTTATCCTCTAGATACCTCCTTCTGTTTAGTTTTGAGACTGATTCAGACTGAGGTTCACAGAAGGTAAATTTAGTGATGCTACCCTGCTGTGCAGGGTAGCATCACTAAATTCACCCTCTGGGGACCCCATTTTGCAGATATCAGTCTGCTTATTTTCTAGCTTGGTCTTGGCCAGTGGCAATTGGTTTTCTTTTGACTGTTTGGAGTAACACGTGACTAACTATATGCATTATAAACACCGCGATGTATTGGTAATCACAAAATAAAATCATGGATCGACTTTTTCCCCAGAAGTTGTTTTTAAATCATTCCTGCAAAAAAACCCACAATCCGGTCTGACCACAAACATTGTTTGATTCACTTGAAATGCAAAATATGTGGTACTCATTCCATGTTGAATCAGGCTTTCAGCAAAATCATGATTAGAAATTGGAAAGAGGTGCTCAGCCTCGAGTTGTGGGCCCCCAGCCCTCCTATGGCTATTCCACTGGTTCCTTGTGGTGCCTCCCATGGGTAAGGCAACTTTATTTGAACTTAAACTGAAATATGATAAGAAACATGCGCATAAAATTTGGTTCAATTCAGTCGAGTTGTATTTGAAGTGAAGTTAATTCATGTAGAGTAAAGTTCACTACGAACAACTGACTGAAAGTAAGTAAAGCTTAATTTAAGCTTCAAGTGAGCTAAAAAGCAGGTATTTACAAGTAGCGGCTTAAGTTCACGCGGAATTTCAATCAGCTTTGCTATTATGTGACAATACTCACCCAACATTCCATGGCTCCAAAAATTCAAATATCACTAGAAAAAGCACAATCACCACTTAACTCTTTCAACACGAGAGGCCGCTTTTCCGGTCCAGCAACACAATTCGTCATAATTTCATTAAGTAGGATGACTACTAAGTGAATGCGTGTGGTAGAACAAATAATATTTTTTTATAATTAATATGAAGGCTGCACACTGAAAATATTAATTGCTATACCCCCAAATAATGGATATGGACTCTTCCAATTTCTGCCATTTAACTGGTATGGAAGATACCACCAGTGTTCAAAGGGTCAATATTAACTGGAAGAGTACTGAATTATTTTTGATTATCAAAATTTATTCACTTGTCTTTGCTTCGTTGCAATTTATGGGAGAGTGCCTACAGGCACTCTCCCATACATTGTAACAAGGAAAATCCTTACAGACTAAACTAGAGGTACTGTGAGCAAACTCACAAAGTGATACCCCCCGTGCCTGAAATGTATAAGTTAGATTATCTCCCCTTGGAAATGTCAGAACGGAATTATATTGCTTCATGCACATCTTCATATGGAGTTCTTCCATTGTGTAGTTTCATGAAAATTCTTCAAACGGTTTAGGAGGAGTTGTGCTTACAAGGATGGACAGACAGTATAAGTTAGATTATCTCCCCTTGGAAATGTCAGAACGGAATTATAATGCTTCATGCACATCATATGGAGTTTTTCCATTGTGTAAAGTTTCATGAAAACGGTTTAGGAGGAGTTGTGCTTACAAGGATGGACAGACAGACAGACAGATGGATGGACAGACAGATAGGGTGATTCCTATATACCTTTATAAACTTTGTTTGCGGTGGGTATAATAATTTCACTTCAAAGATACTATGAAGCATATCTGCTGAGTTTGAAGCATTTATGTTGCAGCACTTGTACTTCTGAATAAAGCCCAAATTTGGGCTTCCAGCACTCTACCAGTTAACCCTTTGAGACTTTAATTATCCTGACGTTCAAACGTTACTGAGAATTAAGCTTCTTCAACGTTTTTCAAAATGCGACGTCAAACGTTGGAAAGAAAGTACATGATATTTTTCACATTAGTGATTAACTGGTTGAGGGCTAGATCATTTTTGGTGGTCTGAATTTGTTATTCAAAACTTGTTTTATTACAAATTAAGGCACAGGCACTCTCCAATAATTTGTAATAAAACAAATTTATATAAACAAAATATTATTTGTGTCTGACATAATATGAAATATAAGCAAGTAAATTGTATCCTCATTTTTTGAAAGCCCTGATAGTGGCTTTGCTCACTCAACCAGTTAAAAAGTCTTGACTGCAGGATTATATTAGTATTTTAAGCTGCGATAACATATGGCTGAACGGTTGTCACTGAGCACTATTCTGTAGAAAATTGAGGTTAAAACTTTAAAAAAATGAAAGTGTCAATGACACTGTAGCTCAACTTGACAAACTTGAACTTGGTAAGTTATAAATGAAATGGCAAAATTGAAGATCATTGGTACCAATGTTATTTGATGAAATTTCAACATAACAGCATTGTGTGTGCACAACGTCAGAGTAATCCATGCATTTTTAAATGTAAACTGTAAGACTGGCTAAAGGAAGAATGTTGATACACAAATGCAGTATGTTCAGAGGTTATTGTAAATGGCAACTTTTTTCACACAAATGAATGCTAATCAATAGTTCTTATCTAAAGGTCTTGCCTAATGAGCACACCAAGTTCAAAAACAATCCTATGATAAATGTGGCCTGTAGACCATGTCAAAGAATGTTGATGCACAAATGCAATAAATTCAAAGATTGTTGCCAACAAAAACAGTTTTTGATGGAAATGAAAAGAAAATCAATAGCTCCTACCTTTGTCACCCTGCATAAGCATACAAAGTTTCAAAACAACCTGATAATGAATGTGCCCTCTGAAGCATGCCAAAGGAAGATGTTAATGCACAAATGCACTAAGTAGAAGGTCATTGCTTGTGGCAATGGGTTTTTTTTTTAAGGAAACTCATAAATATACCCCGCAGAGAGTGCAAAAGGGATAAGTTGATGCACAAATGCAGTAAGTTCAAAGGCTGGTGATAACGACAATAATTTTTATGGAAATGAAAAAAAGCCCCCGAACACACATACCAAGTTTCAAAGTCATCCGATCAAAAATGTGCCCTGAAGGGTGTGTTAAAGGGAAATATTGAGGTCTGACTAAACTAAGTCCAAAGGTCAGCAGCAACATTCTTTGACAGAAATGGAAGAAAATCGACAGCTCCCATATAGATGTCACCCACACAAGCACACCAAGTTTTCAAGTGGTCCAATCATAAATGTGCCCTGCAGGGTGTGTCAAAGGGAAATTTTGATGCTTAACTGCACTAAGTTTTTACCAAGTTCATCGAAGGTCATTGCCAGTGGCAACATTTTTTTACGGAAATCGAAGAAAATCGATAGATCCCATCTAGAGGTAACCCCAAATAAGCATACAAAGTTTCAAACCAATCTGATCATAAATTTGCCCTGTAGGGCATGCCAAAGGAATATATTGATGCCTGACTAAACTAAGTTCAAAGATCGTTGCCAGCGGCAACATTTTTTGATGGATGGAAATGGAAGAAAATCGATTTCTTCCATCTAGAGGTCACCCCAAACAAGCTTGCCAGGTTTCAAAGCAATCCGATCATAAATGTGACCTGTAGGGTGTGCCAAAGGGAAATACTGAGGTCTGACTAAACTAAGTTCTGAGAATGTTGGCCGTGGCAACATTTGTTGATGGAAATGGCCGAAAATTGATAGCTTCCATCTAGAGGTCACCCCAAACAAGCATACCAAGTTTCAAAGTGATCTGATCATAAATGTGACCTGTGAGTGTGCCAAAGGATGCTGACGGACGAGAAGTGATGGCAGTAGCTCAGCTTGACTTTGTGAAGTTAAGCTAAAAATTGAAAAATAATAACAAAATAAATGAGACGCTGTTTGATTTCGTACGTCATAAGACGTACAAAAGTATCAAAGGGTTAAACAGGTGTATTTATAAATAGGTGTCCCTACTCCATAAAGAAACACATATGTATTCATGCTAGGTTTGATGTGTCATAATGTTCATCAGATTCCATCAAAGAAAACCAACACTAAGTATAACAATTATTTGTTTATTAATTTTGGTCATCAGTTCATATAAATTAGGACTGTATTTATAATCAGTTTAATACACAATTTGAAATGATGTGTAAGTTATAGCGGACATTATTGCAGAAGGTGGATTTTATAACAGTAACCCTTTACCTAATCAACCAGTATAATCAGACGATGCTATACACAGAAAATGCTATTCAAATTTTGTCATATTCAGGGATGAGAGTGGAAGGTATCTGAAATAAACTGAAGCTCTCATAAATATGTGAAAATGATGAGGCAATAAAGCCATGGTTAGTTAATTTTCAGTTTAGCATTATTCCAGGTCATCCAAACAAAATGTGAAATGAGGTTATTATTAATTATTAATTACATTCTCGTAGGGGAATGGCATAACATATCCCTTTCCAGAAGATACTTATTTTGTCATTTTTGCGCTTACACACTGCTTCCTTGCATGTGTAGGTTGTTTCAGATAGAACTTTCACTGACTAGGGTTATATACAGAGCAGCCTATAACAAAACGAACCATCTGCCAACATTTCACCCTTAACTGGTAGAGGGCTAAATTATTTTTGGCCATCAAACCTTGTACACATGTCTTTGCCTTGTTACAATTTACGGGAGAGTGCCTATAGGAACTCTCCCATAAATTGTAACAAGGCAAACCCACATTGACTAATAATATCACTTCAAAGATAATACAAAGCACAGGCACTGAATATGAGCCTTCAAGATGTGGTCCCTGCACTATTTATGTATTTATTTATTGATATTTAAGGTCACATATTTATGCACAATGGCTAATCATGACCATGACAGTTTTATGGGTGGAGGAAGCGGGAGTACCTGGAGAGAACCACTGAGCAACGATGAGCAGCTGCCAGCTCCCCAACATCGTAACACCGCACTGCCGCACAGGCAGGGTTAGATTGGTTGAAGACATGCGTACCATCGACGTGCAGTACGCCTTAGTACACGGCGGCATCGTGCCCCCACGTGGGCAATGGAGATGAAGTGTCTTGCCCAAGGACACAACGCCGCTGCCGCAGGTGGGATTCGAACCGAGGACCTCTCGGCTTGCAGCCTGCACTTCTACCTACTGAGCCACCACGCTCCCAGGTACCTGCACTTCAGAATAAAGCCCTAATATGGACTTCCACACTCTACCAGTTAATAACACCAGACTGCTGCCTCATTATTGCCAGATTGTTATAGCAATCTGGCAAAAATGAGGCAAAAATCTGGCATTTCAATGGAAGAGGAAGAAACAGGAAATGGTGTATTATTCTGGCTCTTTTAAGGTGACCTGAGGCGAAAAATGCTAAACCGAAAATTAATTAACCATGGCCAAAGGGGACATATAGTTAAGGTATAAATTCAGTGGTAGATATTTCTATAAATCTTCATTAAAATGGTTTTGAAAAAAACATTTTCATGAAGATTTATTGAGAATAAAATTTCAGCAATTTGATAATAAATTATCTGAAATCAGCTAGCTACTCATCTGAACTCTCTCATCCCTGTATATTTTTGAAATATTTATCTTTTAAAACCTTGGTTAATGACCAACAGTGAAATGAGCTCATCAAGCTTACTCCACTGTGTGATTCTTCAACTGAAATGGGTTGAAAGAAAAACCATCAATTGTGTGGAAATAAATATACTGTTGTCTGCAGTTTGCTGGGTAAAGGGTTAAAAAATAAAAAAAAATACAAATATTGAAGAAGAAAATGTTACTATTTTTTATGTTTTCAAGATCCTTGTAAATTCACTTTCTCCCTTTTGAAAGATACATCTTTAAAAAAAATTATAAAATCTCTTAAAACAGAGTTTGTTTAAGGCCTTATGTATTTATGTTTAAGGTCACATATTTCTGCACAATGGTGAATTGTGACCACAACATAGACAAAGTCAAGTTTAGCCAATCATTTATACCCATGTTGCCCATTTTGGAGGATGCCCATCCCTGGAAATTGTCACTGGATCCTATTTTACCGGTAAAACAGAACTTGTTTACCACAGTAAACAAGCACTGCTTCAGTTCCCACGGGGATGTTTAACTGGTTGAGAACTAGAAGCCACTATCAGGGCTTTCAAAAAAATTAGGTCCCAGAGCAAAAGCCAACATTTTCCTGTTTTGTATTTAGTCAAACACAGATAATATTTTGTTTATATAAATTTGTCTTATTACAAATTGTTAGAGAGTGCCTGTGGGCGTGGTGCCTGTGGGCATGGTGCCTGTGGGCACTCTCCAATAATTTGGAATAAAACAAATATTGTATAACAAATTCATACCACCAAAAATAATCTAGCTCCCAACCAGTTAAAGAATTAACTATTTTAGTGCAAAGTTTGATCTGAACAACCAAGTATCCCACAATACCCTGAGGTTTCATTTATTATGCTGATAATATGTCATTATGTGACACCCTATTGGAAATGGCTCAGACTGTCTATTACAATATTTCACTTAACCCCCTTCACTCTGATGTCAAAATACCAAAATTTCAGGAAGCTGTTTTTTCCCATAATGCATCTAGAAATTTAACCAATTCAATCTCGTTTGACAGAGCTCAATGAGCTCTGTCAAACGAGATTGAATTGGTTAAATTTCTAGATGCATTATGTGAATTTTTTTCCGCCTGAAATTTAGATATTTTGACCTCAGTGTGCAGGGGGTTAATGGCATTTAATTAGGCAGAGCAAAGATACACCAAAATGTTGTTATTACAGTTTAACTAAATGCCACTTTGACAGTGCAAAATATCCAATTAATAGGAGTGTTCAATTAATTGGAATTTGGTACATTGGAGCCCACTTAATTAGATATATCTTAATTGAATAACCCTGTTAATTGAATACAATTTCCAAACACAAAACCATATACCATATTTTCAGTACAAATTTGACATGTTAATTGAATATAGGTTATAGAGTAAAGTCCTGTTAATTAAATAAAAAAAAATTGTAACATGTCGAGAAATTACCCCAACTCTCCCCAATTTTCCTTTGTTTATAGACGAATTTCGCCTCAGTATATCCAGTACTGGCATTTACTCTATTATATTTTGCTTGACAGAGCTCATAGAGCTCTGTCAAACAGGATGTAATAGTATAAATGCTAAGTTTATCTGTAGAATTCAGGCGACAAAATATCTGTTAATTGAATACTCCTGTTAATTGAACAATTTTTTATTGGAAAAATGGCTATTCAATTAACAGGGTTCCACTGTAATTTTTCTGTATTATAGTGATAAACAGAGAATTTAATCTATTATATCTTGTTTAATAAGAGATTTTTCAAACAAGATATAATGGATTAAATGCCAATATTGGCTCTGAGGGAAATTCAATGATTCCAGTGTAATCCTCAACAGATCACAAGATTTTTTTATTCAATTAACAAGAGTTTACTCTTCAACCTTTTTGCAATATTTCTTTATTTATTGGTGTTTAAGGTCACATACTTATGCAGAATGGCTAATCATGACCATGACAGTTTTACGGGCTGAGGAAGCTGGAGTACCCGGAGAGAACCACTGAGCAACGACGAGCAGCTGCCAGCTCCCCAACATCGTAACTCCGTACTACAGCATAGGCAGGGGCAGATTGGTTAAAGACATGCGCACCATAGACGTGCAGTATGGCGTCATCGTGCCCCCATGTTGACAATCAGGGTTAAGTGCCTTGCCAAGGACATAATGTGGGAGTCCGAATCGATCGCTCAGACGGTCACCCATCCAAGGATTAACCAGACTCGACGTTGCTTAACTTCGGTGATCTGACGAGAACCGGTTACCACGCCCCCACCTATATGCAATTAACAGGTCAAACTTATACTGAAAGTATGGTGAATGGTTTGGTGTTTGAAAGTTATATGCAATTAACAAGATTATAAAATAAGAGATATCAAATTCAGTGGGATCAACTGAATTCTAGAATAGACTGTGGAACTGAACAGTAAATGTATTTTCATCAAATTCATGAAGTCAAAAATGTACGAGAGCACATGTATAATTATTAGAAAGCACATTAGTATCAGTGGTCAATGCACATAAATATTACTGGTATGTGCAATCATCATTCAAGGAAAGCAACAAAATAAAATTCAAGACTTATAAGCACATACTGTAACATTAAGCCTTTACCTACACAAGTGGTAAGCAGAAAAATTGTCATTCAAATTTGTTTTATTTTTAAAATTTTTTGCTTCCAAAACATAGCTACAGTTAAAACTAGAAGTCCTGTCATGAAATGCGCACACACAGCTCGTCGATCTGCACGTTAATAAATGCGTTATGCCCATAGTAAGGCTGTCAAATCCTGAACATATGGCCTGTGCACAAGCAATGTTTCAGCCAATGGACCTCCGGGTAACCCGGAGGTCCATTGGCAGAAACATTGCCTGTGTTTGCTATGAGTAACCAGGAGATCCTGCCATGCTTTGGATGCCATTCGATATGGCAATTGCGCGCAATTCCTACGCACAATTAAGCCTAGATAAGGGCACAATTCGTGACAAGACTTCTAGTTTTAACTGTAATGACCCTCATTCCTATGAGTTTGTTGAGCTTATTTCATTGAGGGGTCGTGAACTACGTTTTAAAAGCAATCAATAAAATAAAATAATTCCGTTTCTTAGCAAAAAGTCTTGTCGTGTAGGCAGGGTTCCTGCAGGCAAGGACTGATAAAATTCAAGGCTATTCAATGCCGTTTCTCGATATATTTCAGCATTTTTCAAGGCCCCCACAATAACCAAATTCACGGACTTTCAAGGCCCTGCCTTCACTATTCTGGTCATTGTCCCATTCTCCCACTTCCCCACAAGGGATGCAGGAGGATGGGGTAATGACCTGCGGTGCTAGTTAGGAACATGCCTTCATGAACCCTGTCATGTAAAGCTATCTAGTTATGATTACATGTCTCATCAGTATTTTTATTTTGTGAATATTCAAGGGTTTGCACAGTTTCTTGGATGTCAAAGCCTTGAATGACCCTTAGTCCAATTCAAGGCTATTTATTGAATTAAAAGCCTCATGCGAACATGTGTAGGTGATGAATCAATCTGTTGAAATAGAATGATATTCAATAAATATGATCAGTTTCTTGAAAACCATGTCATGGCAAGACAATAGCAAACACCTGAAGGTCTGGACAAGTTTCTAACACTTTCTGAACATCATAAACCATAGCAAAGACATTGTTTCCAAGTAAAATCTGGGTTCCCTGTGTACAGTGAAACCATGTTAATTGAATAGCTATTTTGCCATTTAAAATTATTCAATTAGCAGGAGTATTCAATTAACAGGGATTGTGTCACTTTCCTGTATTCTAGAGATAAACTTAGCATTTATTCCATTATATCTTGTTTGACAGAGCTTCATGAGCTCTGTCAAACAAGATATAATAGATTAAATACCTGTATTGGATGTACTGAGGCTAAATAGATCTACAAACAAACGATAACTGCCATATCGTACTGGATACTTTTACAGATGGAGGACAAAGTACCAGGAGAGATCAACTGAGCAATGGCGAGTAACTGTCAACTGTCAGCTCTCCAATTCACAAACTTTGCATAAGGTGGGTTAGCATCAGTTGCAATGAGCCACAGGGATATATCACCGGCCATCTTGATGAAATACTAGGAGATATATTGCTGAAGATGATTCAGAGTCCATTCCAACAGGTGCAAACTTTCAGCATAGTATCAATTTTTAAGAAACAATTGAAGTGTTGTGAATTGCTCTAATTATCTTTGGATTAAAACCTTGGACATTCTTTAGCAAAGACTATTCTACATCAAGCAAAATCAAGCTCATCCCAGAGAGCCAAGACACCCAACAACTTTAAGGTTAAAAAAATGAAACTGTAAAAAAGCCAAATATAAATTTTCAAGTTTCATCGAAAGATATTTTGGTGACTTTTCCGCGGACATTTGGAAAAAAGCTTCAAAAAATAAATGAAAGTTTAATAAAAAAAAATTCTATTCCTGAGTATAATTAAGAAAGATGAGAAGACTTGACCTGTTTTGATTATTATTTTTTCAAAAAGTAAACATAATGAACACAATGAAATTTCACCAGAATCTCTTATGTCATATTATTTTAAGCCCCTCCCCCCCCCCCCCCAAAAAAAAATCCACAGGTGAAAAAACATTTATGAAGAAATGGTGGTGTTCAAAAAGCACATGAATTTGTAAAGTGACCCAGTGATAGAAACACTGGTCTGGTCTAGGAACAAGCCAGAAAATAAGCAGACCGTCATCTGCAAAATGAGGCCCCCAGAGGGTGAATTTAGTGATGCTACCCTGCACAGCAGGGTAGCATCACTCAATTTACCCCTGTGAACCTCAATCTGAATCAGAGTCTCAAAACTACACAGAAAGACGTATCCAGAGGATAAAATTGGCCCATTCTATGGGATAGCATCATCAAATTCACCCTCTGGGGACCTCATTCTGCAAATGTCAGACTGCTTATTTTCAGGCTTGTCAAGGAACAAGACTTAGTGTTCAGTGCTGCATGCGACAGAATGTTTTTTTCTTGTTCATTTAGTAATTACTCAAATAATTGGAAGCCATAATTACTTTAATCCTTTAGGGTCTGGACAAATATCCTGAATTTTCACCAGCCACTGAGCCACACAGCCTTGAAACATCCAGTGACTTAGCAGTGATTTCTAGTAAAGTCTTGGCTGCTTTAACAGGGTTAAGGGTCTGGACAAGTATCCTTAGTTTCCACGAGGCCAAAGCCTTAAAACATCCAATGGCTTAGCAGTGATTTCTAGTAAAGTCTTGGCTGCCTTAACAGGGTTAAGGGCCTGGACAAGTATCCTTAATTTCCACGAGGCCAAAGCCTTAAAACATCCAGTGGCTTAGCAGTGATTTCAAGTTAAGTCTTGGCTGCCTTAACAGGCAACCAAGACTAACTTAAAACCACTGCCTACCTAATTTGCCTATTGTCAGCAGAACCTCCTCATGGTGGCAGTTAAGTGCACCTGCTTTGAGGTTGTAAAAGTCGGAAAAAAACCTTTAAGGGTTAAAAAAAAAAAAAAAAAAAAATCATGTATATTTACTGGTTTAGTACAAAGGATAAACTGAGCTGCACCTAGAATTAAAATATCGCCTGTACAGTGCGGGGAGAGTGTATTATCATTAACCCACAGAGTGGAGTTTCCACCCGAGCAATAATTACAAATTTGTTGCAAAGCATAACAAGTACAAGCAAAGTTCCAGCCAATGGACCTCCGGGTTATACCCAGATGTCCATTGGTTGAAACATTGCTTGTGTTCTTTGTCACATGTCCAGAATTTGAAAGTGATACTTCGGGTGATAACTCCACTCCCCGGGTGATTTTGTTACACTCGACTCTCCACATAGAAGTTGTTCCTTGTCAAATATTGGCTGCCTGAAAAGGCCTACAAGACCTCATCCTAATCACTACACATCCAAGTTGATAAGAATACATTTTGACCAAAACAAGCCAAGTGATCACCCAAATATATTTTCCAAGTACTTTCCTTGACTTGCCCTATTCCCAACCTACTTTCATGAGCCTGGAATTTCAGTTTTATAGTTCAAGGATTTTTAACCACCCTCAAGGACCTGCACAATTAGGTTGTTTTCAGGAAAAGAAGAACATGAGAATTAACTTTCATGGAACCCAAACTTCAAATTCTCTTGCCAACTCAGTTGTGAATGATAGAGATTTGGTTTTCTGAATAGTTTTTTTTTTATGTTTTGATTTGTCCCTGCCACTGCAAAGATGAAGGAAGATACAAGAAAATAACACGCAATTAGAAAAAAAACTTGAACAAAAGCATACATAAATAAATTATAACTCTTTTATTGCACACTGTATACAACAGAACATTTCTCCCATTCTTCAGTCATGGCTTGGCTGGTATCTGCTTCTACACATCAATTTCAGAAGAGTGTTGAACATGAAGATAATATGTATAAATTACTGCAGTTAGGCCTGAAAAAATAAAAAATCTGTTTCTCAGGCCCTCCCGCAACGTCCTTTGGCTGCTGCATGCTCTCTTTTTATAACCAATTTAAACTTTAAAAAAATAAAAATTAAATGATTTATGTCTAATATTTTACCCAAGTTAAAAAAATTGATGAATTTGTCCCTTGAGTGCAAGAAGGCTTTGCAATGCTTTAGCATTGCAAAGTCTTCTTGCACTCAGGGGATGAAATACACCACCACCCATGCTATTCTGTAGATTATGAGGCCTAAAACTTGAACCAAGAACATGAACTTTTGATGGCAAAAAAGTAATTACTGAAATAAAAAATAAAATAAAAAACCGCTCGCCTGCATGCAATTTCACAAAAAATGGCCTGAGAAACAGAAGATCTACTTTGTGTGGCCTTAAATATAAATTTTCGTAAGATGCTTGGGGAAATATTTAAAAAATATGCAGGAATGTTCAGCCTCTATACTAAAACAATATTCCCATATTCCTGACATCACATGTCCCAATTCTAAAGATACTTTCCTTAAAGCTCACATTTAACTGGTAGAGTGTTAAGTTATTTTTGGTCGTCAGAATTTGTTCAAATGTCTTTGCCTTGTTACAATTTATGGGAGAGTGCCAATGGGCACTCTCCCATAAATTGTAACAAGGAAAATCCACACGGACTAAATACTTTCACTTTTAAGATATGAAGCACGTTCACAGATTATGAAGCTTTTATGTTACAGTACCTGCCCTTTAGAATAAAGCCCAAATATGGGCTCCCAGCACTCTACCAGTTAATGATAAATTCATTATCAGATCAGTTAAATAATCAAGGTTAAATGTGATAAACATTTTCATGTAACAAAGCTCAATACGACATTACTTTATAGGGAAGCTATTTGATATTATCCAGCCTTGAAGCTTTTTTTAGTGTCTGAGAAAAAAAATTTGCACCCAAGGGTGGGATTTTCCCAACCCACCCTATACCACTTGAGGAAGATTTGTCTCCCTGCACACTCCACAAAACATTTATTTATTTGTTTATTGGTATTTAAGGTTACATATTTCTGCACAATGGCTAATAGTGACCACAACAAGGACATAAAGTCAAGACCCCAGGTATTAGTTACAGATCCTATTTTACCAGTAAAACAGAGCTTGTTTACCACAGTAAACAACCACGGCTTCACTTTCCGGGGTTCTCATGAGGACCACATGACATTATCGAAATCAAAATACTGCTCTTGAAATGAAAAAAATTACCGTTCAACTGATTGGTCATACCCAAAAGCGAAGTGCATATTTGGAAAAAACCCTGAAAAGTTCAGTATATAGAAAAGGTATACACTATGAGAATCAGCGTTAGCTCACAACAATTTTATATCATACTGAAGCATGTTGAAGAAACGGTTGACATTGCAGTGACGTTGCTTATGAAATTGCGGATTTTGATGTCATGTTGGGTCTGGTGGGAAAAAAATCATTCTGGAGTGTTGTGAGGATGGGATGGGTAGCTGTGTCAACTGAAGCAAAGTGGAACGCCATGTTTGTTTACACAAGGCAAACGGTGATGAAAATAGGTCGGCAAGTATTAAAAACTCAGAGGAAGGTCACATAGGTGGGTAAGTTACATCTGCCTAACCAAGATATTCTACCTAGGACTCTCATATAGGCAGACAGTGGAAGAAAAGACAATGAGATGTAATGATTTGATGAAACAAAGTGGAGTTACTTTTTTATTTTATAATTATGTATTTGATCAAAAAGGATGAGTTTGGACAATATCTTTGGTAATAATTTCTCTGATGTTTTTGTTCATGAATGCTTAACCCTTTACCCAATGCAGACGATATTAAAATTTATTATTTTAAATATCATTTTTTGAAATTTTTCAAAAAATTTCAACAAAATCATATCATGTGACCCCTCGTTGGAACGAGCTCGACGAGCTCGTTCAAACGAGGGGTCACATGATATGGTTTTGTTGAAATTTTTTGAAAAATAATATTTTTTCAACTGCTGAATTTACATATTACGCAGGTGGATGCGGCCGATTCGTTGGGTAAAGGGTTAAAAGCTCAACCAGATCCAAGAATTTGATCAGCCATTGTCATAAAAAAAACATTCCAAAAACTTCTGATAAATTCAATGATTCTGGTGATCAGATGCCATTACTACTTTCATTAACTGAACAGATAGACATCAATGTAATATAAAGGATTAATACCTGGAATAGATTCCATGAAACCCATTTAACCTTTGAGTGCCTAAATTCCACATTGCTGGGTTTCTGAACACAGAAACAGGTGCAGGCCTGAAAATAAGCAGTCTGACATTTGCAAAATGAGGTCCCAGAGGGTGAATTTGATGATGCTATTCCATACAGTGGGTCAATTTATCCTCTCGGTACCTCTTTCTGTTTAGCTTTGAGACACTGATTCAGAATGAGGTTCACAGAGGGTAAATTTAGTGATGCTACCCTGCTGTGTAGGGTAGCATCATTAAATTAATCCTCTGGGGACCCCATTTTGCAAATGACAGTCTGCTTATTTTCTGGCTTGAACAGGTGTAACTATCTAGTCTTTTCTGTTAACTTGCAGGTTAAATTCAAAGTACAGTGACTGTAGTTTCTAGTCAAGTCAGGCAGCCAAGACATGACTAGAAACACTGGAAAGCCACATTGCTAAGCTTGTGATGTGAGGTGAAAATTGTCCATTACTTTAACCCTTTACCCAACGTAACGGCCAAAACCGGCCAGCGCTATTCTAAAAAATCGCCAATTAATTTTCAAAATATTTTCATTTTTTGTCTCAAAAACATAGGTTATGACCCCTCGTTGGAACGAGCTCGTTCCAACGAGGGGTCATAACCTATGTTTTTGAGACAAAAAATGAAAAAATTTAGTTATTCAAGAATTTTTTTTTGCAAGTGTCGTCTGCTTTTCATGTTAGGTAAAGGGTTAATAAATTGATCTGTGTGGCCCAAATACCCCAGTTTGTCCCTGGGTTTCTTTCATTCAACTAATGATAAACGATTACATGACACAATGTTGGAAAGAGTACTGTGTAACATAACAAATATCATAAGATAAAGTCAAGATAAACAAACATTTTCTATTCAAGAACAAATCATGAAATTACCCCAGATAATCATCATTACTAGGTAATTTTATGCAGCTCCTGCATCTAGGATTTTTTTCCGCTTTAACCCTTTAAAACTGAAAGGCTGCTTTTCTGGCCCAGGATAGGGATACGACCTGAACTCATAAACTGGGTAGTTGCTCAGTGAAGTTGTGCGATAGACCAATCAAGATTTTGAACACTGAACTGGCGTGGAAGATACCATCAGGGTTCATAGGATTGATATTTAATTGCAGGTACCTTAGGAGAAAAGTCAGTGATGATTTTTTCCACAATGGTACATACATACAATTAGATGAGACGTATGACTTGAAAAAATAATGATGTAAGATTTGATAATTTCTTCAAGAAAATCAACATTACAATAAGTGAGGATGAAACTAGTTAACCCTTTACCCAATGCAGATGATTTCAAAATTTATTATTTTAAATATCATTTTTTAAATTTTTTAAAAAAATTTCAACAAAACCATATCATGTGACCCCTCTTTGGAACGAGCTCGACGAGCTCGTTCCAAAGAGGGGGGGTCACATGATATGGTTTTGTTGAAATTTTTTGAAAAATAATATTTTTTCAGCTGCTGAATTTGCATATTACGCTGGCGGATGCGGGCGATTCGTTGGGTAAAGGGTTAAACTACAAACTTAGTAAATTCTCAACTTGAGATTAGAAGAAATTAGGGCTGAAACGGTTGGCTCATTTTTGTAACCGACTAACCGAGAGCTATAACTGGATAATATCTGGTTATCCACGGCCACCAAATATGGGATCAAAACTATAGGAATTGGAAAGCAGTATTCTCAAACTTTCCGTAGTGTGTATATACAAACGCTGTCGAGTACTCAACGTTTGTTTTTATACACAAGTTTCTGTGATTACTCATTACTCACGGAAGCTGCTGATCATTAACAAAGTCTTGAATGCCAAAGTTGATTATTTCTCATAATATACAACGCGGCTCCGATGTGTAATCTATCACAAAGGAGAAGTGGCAGATTTATTATGTTTTAAACGTGGAATGACAATCACTATCGATATTTCGGATTATATATTTATTAAGGTGTAATGACACTTTAACAGCCAAGGTCATATCATGTCGGTGGCAGTTTTACAGGTGGAGGAAGCCGGAGTACTCGGAGAGAACCACCGAGCGATGACAAGCAGCTGCCAGCTCCCCAACATCGCACTGCAGCACAGGCAGGGTTGATTGGTTGAAGACATGCACACCATTGACGTGCAGTACGCTTTAGTACACGGCGTACTCGTGCCCCCATGTCGACAATCGGGGATAAGTGCCTTGCCCAAGGACACAATGCAAGAATTTGAATCTATCGCTCAGACGGTCACCCATCCAAGGACTAAACGCGCTTGATGTTGCTTAACTTCAGTGCTTTGATGAGAACCAGTTACCACACTGCCACCACGCCCCCATATTTTGAATAACCGGTTTTTCTAATCGGTTAGGTAGCCAACTGGTTTCAAACCGATTATCCAGTTAGCCATTTCAGTACTTTAGAAGATATATTGTCTTTTATTCTCTGCCTGGACAGAACATTTCATTACTCTTTGTGACAATGAACTGTTCAGTTAATATTTAGTAAAGTAAGATAAATAGCCAAGCTTTCATTTCAGAAAAACAACATATTTGCTGCTAACCCTTTTTCCCACCAACACACAAACATTTTCCAACCACCCATCAACTGTCTACCCTCTCCAATTCCTGCATATCTAACAAAAGTTGTTTTTTATAAAAGTATAAAAGTTTCTCTATCACTTAGCCATTCAACTTCCCCAATCACACTCATTTATAAAAATTTACTAGTGACCTCTCTGGTCAATCATTTCAGTTATGTGGCACATACATTTGGGTAGTAGACAAAATTTCTGAAACTTGTTTATACCTCATGTGCAATATAAACAGGTTTGGGTCAGTTTCTCCATTTCACTGAAAAAAAAAAATCAACCAAATAATCTATCAACATGAACTAGTATTTATGGAACAAACAAATTTCTGGTGTCTACACAATAACTGATAATATTAAAGTGTATCGTATATACACAAAATGACACGCGTGTGTGAATGGGTTAATTGATATGGCATGAGTGCCAGCACGGAAGGATAAAACGAGAAGCCGCACACGCGTGTTGTTTAGTGTTTATTACATGCCTTCACAACTATAAAAACAATTATTAGCTGGTTGAGTGCTGGAAGCCCATATTTGGGCTTTACTCTCAAGTGCAGGTATTGCAACTCAAAGGCTTCAAAACTCGGTGAATGTCCTTCATTTTATCTTTGAAGATGAATTATTTAGTCTGTAGGGAATTTCCTTGTAATAATTTATGGGAGAGTGCCAACAGGCACTCTCCCATAAATTGTTATAAGGCAAAGACTTGAGAACAAATTTTGATGACTAAAAATAATTCTACCAGTTAGGACACTCAGCAATTCATTTGACAGCTATTAACACAAAGAACACATTTTATTGCCAACCAAATTTACGAGGGGAATGTGTGTTACTATTTCGTCCCTTGAGTTCCAAAGTAGTATTCTATGAGTCTCCTGGCACATAGAAAACATTGGAACTCAGAGGACGATTTTTAGCTACCACTTGGGATTGAAACTGTAATTTCAGTGCACGATTTGTAGAAAATTCCAGTGCAATTTCGCTTCTATTTAACCCTTTACCTAACGAATCGCCCGCATCCGCCCGCATAATATGCAAATTGAGCAGTTGAAAAAATTAAATTTTTCAAAATATCTCAACAAAACTATAATATCATGTGACCCCTCTTTAGAACAAGCTCATTGAGCTCGTTCCAAAGAGGGGTCACATGATATGGTTTTGTTGAAATTTTTTGAAAAAAATTAAAAAATGATATTTAAAATAATAAATTTTGAAATCGTCTGCATTGGGTAAAGGGTTAATACAAGTTTAATGGTGGTATAAATACAGAACACAACTCAGGTAGAGTATAGGAGATCAATGACCCTTGGCGGAGTTTTTCCTGTATTTCACGTGCATGTTTAGCGTACACGAAATACAGGAAAAACTCCACCTTGTGTCATTGATTCCCGATCCCTTGTACTTCACCCTCATTATGTTCTGTCTTATTCACAGCATTCTTCATATATTTGAAAGGATTAAAACAAGAGGTGCACATCGGAGATGCAGGCATCGAGTTGTGGTGGAAATCGGAGAGTGTTGCATGTCCATAACCCGGTTATCAAATGTATGCCAGTTGTCAAAACTGGAACCTTTGTTCAAGTCATAGTGCTAATAAGTTCAGAATTTGTAAAAATTAATTAAGGCCCATAACTCTGTAATAAAAAATTGGGCCAGGGCAGTTTTTATACCCGCTTGAGATATTATTGCAAAAGACCTCTATGGCAAATATTTGTCAAACCAGAGAATGTTTGTTCAAGTTATTGTGCTAACGAGCTCAAAATTCGTAAAAATTGACTAATTACGACCCATAACTCTAATGAAAAATCGTGCTAGCTGTTTTTGAACTCGCTTGAGATATTATTGCAAAAGACCTGTATGACAAATATTAGTCAAATCGGACAACGTTTGTTCAAGTTATTGCGCTAACAGTGCAAGGACTCCCGGCTGCACACCAACCATCGCCAAACCATAGGTCTCAGTTGTTAACACA
The DNA here is from genome assembly GCA_031216915.1 of Pictodentalium vernedei. Classification (NCBI taxonomy): domain Eukaryota; kingdom Metazoa; phylum Mollusca; class Scaphopoda; order Dentaliida; family Dentaliidae; genus Pictodentalium; species Pictodentalium vernedei. The sequence goes on along the minus strand of CM062294.1, from coordinate 510,012,831 downwards.
ACTCAACGAAAAACAGAACCCAAATCTCATCTGGAATTCTTAACCCTTTGCACACTCAAATCAAAATTTCAAGCCACAAATTTTTCCCATTCAGAAACTAAACATTAGTCAAATCGGACAATGTTTGTTCAAGTTATTGCGCTAACAGTGCAAGGACTCCCGGCTGCACACCGACCATCGCCAAACCATAGGTCTCAGTTGTTAACACAACTCGACGAAAAAAAGAACCCAAATCTAATCTGGAATTCTTAACCCTCCGCACACTCAAACCAAAATTTCAAGCCACAAATTTTTCCCATTCCGAAACTAAACAATTCAATTGAACTATGTCAAACAAGATTGAATTGCATCAATTTCTAATTGCATTATAGCTTAAAATTTTAATGTCTTGGTATCTATGTGGAGAGGGTTAATAAAAAAAACACAAAAAGTTATATGTACGACAACTATAATTCCATGTGTAGACTGAAGGCTTAGACATTTACCACCGAGTCAAAAAGGAATCTGGAATTCAACATTTATATTATTTCAGCTGTTGATGTTTTGGAATGGTATAGGTTGCATCAACTACTGGTAATGATAGCTTTCTGTTCATTTTGAGAATATCACTGGATACACAAAGGATTTGGGAGATAACATCTTGACCGTTAGTGCTTTTCCAAATTCTGCATTCACAGCAATGGCCTATCCATGCTGATGAGGGAATTGTGTTTTATAATGGTGAAAGTTAGGGTTGCACGATATTCAAAACTGAATACCGGTATCGGTATTCAAAAAAATACCACGGTATACCGGTATATCGAAAACTGTTCAGATATATGAACACAAGTACCACAATCGAGACTCGAGGCATCACAGTCAGAACGAATTGGCATGCCTTGATGATGCAGTTCGAAAAGCCTTTACCCAAAGCAGACGATATCAAAATTTCTTATTTTCAAAATTAGTTTATCGGATTTTCCCCAAATATTTCAACAAAACTATATCATGTGACCCCTCATTGGAACGAGCTCAACGAGCTCGTTCCAATGAAGGGTCACATGATATAGTTTTGTTGAAATTTTTGAAAATTATTTTTTCAACTGCTGAATTTGTATATTACGAGGGCACAAGCAGATGATTCCTTGGATAAAGAGATAATATTATTCATTCGGAGCTACAGTTAAAAAACTCATGACATATTGAAAATTAAATTGTGGGTAAATAAATAATGACGATAAACCGATATTTTTGTAATTACACAGATATTCAATCGATATTGGTTTGAATACCGGTATATATCGGTTTATCGATATACCGTGCAGCCCTAGTGAAAGTTATGACAATGTGCTCAATCCATAAATGACAAATTTCATGAGCAAATGGAAGAGTATACATCAACATTGAAAAATGGTAAAATGCAAATCAGAAAAAACAAAAATGAATTTAAACAAAAACTATAACAACCAACAAATTGTATTCTGTTAGCTTGCTGTATGGATTTATATCTCAAAACTTTTTCCTGTAAGGCTCTGATGAATAAAATGATGTATTACATCTGGTTAAGGTTCCTGGTATTTATTTCTTGCGTATCGCTCGCAATTCTGTGTGCCGATGTTTTATCAGTAACATGTGGCACACATTTGCACTAGCCCAATGAATCAGATTCAACCATAATGAGAATGTTGTTAGGGAGACACATTGGATCTGTTAGTAGTGAATAATCACTATGCACGTAAGTATCCTGTTTACATTCTCAGCCATCCATCAGGCGTAACCTGAAAGAAAAAATTCGAAATTTGTCACCAGACCATAAAAAATGATTATCAACAAATTACTGAGTATTCATTAGGCCTAAAAAAATTAAAAATCTGTTTCTCAGGCACTCCTGCATGGTCCTTTTGGCTGCCGCATGCTCTCTTTTTATAACCAATGCAAACTTAAACAAGAGGCCCCAAGGGGCCTGAGGGCGCTCACCTGACATGGTAGCCTAAATTTATATCAACCCAGAGAATTGATTTCAACAAGTTGCATCTGCTCCTCCTAAGAAAAGCTTATACCAAATATCCAAAGATTCTGACCAGTGGATCTAAAAAAAAAAAAGATTTTTAAAGAATATTCCTCATATTGAACTAAGTTATAATCCAGGCTCCCACAGTGAGCCCAAATATGAACCCAGGGACTTGGCTTGAACAAACTTGAATCTCACCCCCCTAAGCATGGTGCATACCCAATATCAGAAGATTCTGCCTGCTGGATCTTGACAAGAAGATTTTCAAAGAAATTTGCCTGAAATGCACTAAGTTCAAATTTGGGCTCCTATACTGAGCCAAAATATAAACCTAGGGGGCCGATTTGAACAAAACTTGAATCAGACCCACCCCACAATGTTGCATACCAAATATCAAAAGATTCTGCCTGCTGGATCTGGAGAAGAAGATTTTTTAAGAAAATATGCCTGAAATGCACTAAGATAAATTTGGGCTCCTATACGGAGCCCAAATATAAACCCAGGGGGCCGATTTGAACAAACTTGAATCAGATCCACCCCACAATGTTGCTTACCAAATATGAAAAGATTCTGAAGCTGGATCTGGAGAAGAAAATGTTTTAAGAAATTTGCCTGAAATGCACTAAGTTCGAATTCAAGCTTCTATAGTGAGCCCAAATATGAATCTAGGAAGCCGATTTGAACAAACTTGAATCAGATCCACCCCACAATGTTGCATACCAAATATCAGAAGATTCTGCCTGCAGGATCTGGAGAAGAAGATTTTTTAATAAATTTGCCCGAAATGCACTAAGTCCGAATTCGGGCTTCTATATTAAGCCCAAATATGAATCCAGGGGGCCGATTTGAACAAACTTGAATCAGATCTACCCCGCAACGTTGCATACCAAATATCAAAAGATTCTGTCTGCTGGATCTGGAGAAGAAGATTTTTGAAGAAATTTGCCTGAAATGCACTAAGTTCGAATTCGAGCTCCTATAGTGAGCCCAAATATGAATCTAGGGAGCCGATTTGAACAAACTTGAATCAGATCCACCCTACAATGTTGAATACCAAATATCAAAAGATTCTGCCTGCTGGATCTGGAGAAGAAGATTTTCAAAGAAATTTGCCTGAAATGCAGTAAGTTCAAATTTGGGCTCCTATACTGAGCCCAAATATAAACCCAGGGGGCCGATTTGAACAAACTTGAATCAGATCCACCCCACAATGTTGCATACCAAATATCAAAAGATTCTGCCTGCTGGATCTGGAGAAGAAGATTTTTTAAGAAATTTGCCTGAAATGCACTAAGTTCGAAATCAGGCTCCTATACTGAGCCCAAATATGAACCCAGGGGGCCGATTTGAACAAACTTGAATCAGATCCACCCTACAATGTTGCATACGAAATATCAAAAGATTCTTCCTGCTGGATCTGGAGAAGAAGATTTTTTAATGTTTTTCCCATTGCCTACAGTGTTAAAAAGTGCTGACTCAGCACTTTTTCAAAGTCCCGAAACTGTACCCTATGATAAAACCGATGGCAATTTTTTTTTACCAATCCTTTCTGTTGGTCCTAAGGAAGCTGCACCCCAAATAAAAATTCTCAATGCCGTGCAGTTTTGGAGATATGGGCGTTTTAAATTTTTTCTATTTTTAGCTCCTGCGGTTCCCACGGGGCTGCAGGAATTTTTTTTTTTGCATAAATCAAGTACTCATGACCCAATAAGCCCTCACATAAAATTTGGTTCAAATCAGCCTCTCGGTTTGGAAAATAGAAATTTTGGGCGGGGCAAAAAATTTTGCCCCTCCCATAACGACGCCAAGTATAGCCCCACAAACTTCTCTTGAACAAATCTGAGTCTACACCTCAAAAGGAAGCTGCACACCATATATCAAGTCTCTGCTACTGCTGGTTCATGAGAAGAAGATTTACAAAGATTTTGGTGCCCCTTGGGGGCGTGGCACCACCCAGGAGGAGGGGCAACTTCATTTGAACAAATTTGAATTGGCATTAGGTAATAAATATTTAGCCAACATTTGAATAAAATTGGGCTGGTGGTTTAGGAGGAGAAGTCGATAATGTAAAGTTAACGCCGGACGGACGACGACGGACGATGGACGACGGACAGAAAGTGATTAGTAAAGCTCCCCTTGAGCTTCGCTCAGGTGAGCTAAAAATAATAAAAATTAAATGGTTGATATTTAATATTTTACCCAAGTTAATAAAACTAATAAATTTGTCATTGCAAAGCCTTCTTGCACTCAAAGGACAAAATACACTACCACCCATGCTATTGTGTAGATTATGAGGCCTAAAACAAACCAAGATGGCAAAGAAATAATTAAAAAAATATAAAATAAAAAATCACGCGCCTGTATTTATTTATTTATTGGGGTTTAAGGTCACATATTTTTGCACAATGGCTAATCATGACCATGACAGTTTTACATGTGGAGGAAGCCGGAGTACCCGGGGAGAGCCACCAAGCAACGGCGAGCAACTGTCAGCTACCCAACATACTAACTCCACACAAGCAGGGTTAGCATTGGTTGAAGACAAGTGCATCATCGACATGCAGTACGCCTTAGTACACGACGTCACCGTGCCCCCACATGGGCATAGGGGTGAAGTGTCTTGCCCAAGGATACAATGCGGTTGCCGCAGGTGGGAGTCGAACCGAGGACCTCTCGGCTTGCAGCCTGCACCTATACCTACGGAGCCACCGCGCCTCCCATGCACCTGTATGCAATTTTACAAAAAACAGCCTGAGAAACAGAAGATGTACTTTGTGGGGCCTTATTTATTCACTGCAAGAAAGTTATGTTGTCCTTAACTGGTCGAGTGCAAGATTATTTTTGCTAGTCAGAAATTATTCATCAGTAATCGTTCTGTTATATTTTGTTGGAGAGTGCCAAAAGGCACTCTACAAAAAGCTTAAAGAGCAAAATGTGTTTCCACACCTATTTTGGGATGAAATTTAAGTAGTTTTCAGAACTTTTTTTTTGTTTGTTGGGGTTTAATGACACTTTCTGCAACCAGGGTCACCTCGTGTTGGACAGTTTTATGAGTGGAGTAAGCCGGAGTATCTGGAGAGAACCACCGAGCAGTGGCAAGGAACTGTCAGACTCCCCAACGTACTAACTCAGTGCAAGCAGGGCAAACATTGGTTGAAGACAAGTGCACTATCAACATGCAGTACGCAGCACCACTATGTCCCCACATATTAAGTGCAATGCCCAAGGACACAACGCAGTTACATCTGGCAGGAATTGAACCATGGACATTTTGGTTTGAAATTCAGTGCCATAACCACTGAGCCACCATGCTTTTGTTTTCAGAAGTATCTTAACCCTTTACCCAACACAGACGATATCAAAATTTATTACTTTAAATATAATTTTTTAAAATTTTAAAAAAAATTTCAACAAAACCATATCATGTGACCCTTCTTTGGAACGAGCTCGTCGAGCTCGTTCCAAAGAGGGGTCACATGATATGGTTTTGTTGAAATTTTTTGAAAAATAATATTTTTTCAACGACTGAATTTGCATATTACACGGGTGGATGCGGCCGATTCATTGGGGAAAGGGTTAAGAAAAATTTCTCATGATTTTCCAGAGTAGAGAGAGGACCACAAAATTTGAGGAAATTTGGTAGAGAGAGTGTGTGTGCATGTGTGTATGGGGGCTGGGGCCCACTCAGTCAGTTGATGGTAACAAATTATAGATAATGAATGACCTCTGACTGGGAATTGAAAACTTTTTACAGAAAAGTGCGCGTCGGAGATGAAAGCGACAACTTAAAACAACTTGACCAACAAGTAGTCATCCATGATTCATATAACATCCCCAAATGAGCTTAGCTGCCTACATGTTAGTGTGCCAAGTGTATTTGTCCTTACACTGCATCAAGCAACTCTTTTCATTACGTGTACACTCCATATAAAACCGCACTTCGCGTACCCCGCTTTTTGTGTAGAAAAGTGGGGTACCCAAGTGCGGTTAGGAGAGAAGCATTACATAATCAATTAGTGCTCGACGAGAAATTTCTTCCAGAGTCTGAACCTGATTAGCAATATTAGTCTTCAGTCAGTGAATTTCTAAAACCTGCATTTCATAAAATAATGACATAAAAATATTATATCTGTCTTCTCCAGATCATTGTACCCCGGAATAATGTCCGCTTTTAAACAATTCGCCCAATATTTTTCGAGATATTTAACTTGTTTCCGTATTAAAATAAAATGTTTTGCAGATATGTCATTTGGATTCCCCCCTGTATAATTAAAGGTAAGTTTATCGCCATCGAACATGATCTTGTCCACCTTCATTCTCGAAACATTTCATCGAGACATTTTTAAATAAAATTACCAAATAGAGGAAGCATTTTAAAATAAAACAAATTCTGTGCATTGCTATGTTTTTTTTAACAATAATGTGACAGTCTCGGCGATACATCCTGTCTTTACGAAGTGCGGCCCCTATTTTTCAGACTCGGGATCATTACGAACTCTGCATATGATTTAATATCATTGCAGATAAGCTGCTTCACGTTTACCTCAGTAATTATTTTTGACGAACTAAATTGAGAATGAAACAGAATTAATAAATAAATCCATCTACTCCTTCCGGTCATTTTCGTAACAACTCGGGTGGATTTTTCAAATTAAGTTCAGTCTTCGGAATCATGAAATTTCAGAAGCAAGAGACATACGAATCATGGCCTACGGTAAACAAATTTATAGTGCAGTTTAGGAAGTGGAAGGCACCCACAATGGGATTTTCTTGTCAACTTCCAATATCTGAAAAAGGCATGAAAAATTGGTGGCGTCACTGGGGGCCGGGGGAGGGGTAGGTATTTGCCACTTAAACGTAGATTTTGCCCACATTTGCTTCCCACGTCCATAACACACACACAAACTCTCTCTCTCTGTCTCTGCCCCCACCCCCACTCCCCCCCACGCCCCCAACCCCCATGACCATGGCGTATTCATGCCTCCCGTGAGTCAACGATCGAAAGTATAATCTCTCCACTTTTAAATCTGATCCGCCGCACCTGGAAAAATTCTCCCTTAAAATTTTATATATTTTCCTTTTTTTACAGCTTGTGGCCCTCATTAACGGGGGAGGGGAGCATTCCAATGAGGGGCCATAAACTATGTGACTGAAACAAAATATGGAAATTCACTAAATTCACAACGCCAATGGCCGAATTTGGCCAGCACTCAGGCTATACAAAAATCTGCATTCAAATTTTATTATGGTTAAGTTTTTGTTTCAAAAACATAGCTTATGACCCTTCATTGGAACGAGCTAGTGGATTTTGAGTCTTTCCATTGAGGGGTCCCAAGCTCTGTTTTGAGACAAAAAAATTCAAATTTTTAGTTGTTATTAAAGAATTTATCTTGCAAGTGCCACCTAGTCCTGTAGGCAGGTGGAGACTATTGGATCACCGGATTTATCTTCCTAGCATTTGGTACGTTTTTTCTTGGAAATAGTATGTTTATTTTCGTGGCTGGAAACTGGGTAGACTGATAACATTTTGGCCAGACGCTGTCGTCTGTATGTTGGTGTTTTGGTAATAATAATTCTCCCCAGCCAGCATGGGTTTCTTTTCAATAGATGCTTCAAATGCTTCGGCCCTTTGACAGATTAATAAGTAAATTAGCCTTAGAAAAGGTGTTGAACATATGACATACCAGTATACAATTATGCTCAATTAGTTACTTCTGTTCAGTGGCGTGTTAAATTAAATCCTTTGTTTGTTGTTAATCCCCAAGAAAATGTTAAAAGAAACGAAACACTTGCTATGGTTCATCATATCACATCCCCCAAGTATAAAAATATTCACAGGAAACATTTTTGAAATCTCCTGAAATTTAGTGCTTGTGCGGTCTCGAGTCCAATGATATTAGCTACAAATAAGAGACTTCATTAGTTGAAACTTTGGATATTTAGTGCTTAACACGATGTCTTGATCAAGTAGTCCAATAATATTAGCTATGAACACACGTCTCATCAAGCTTTATTTATTTTTTATTATTTGTTGCTAATATTATTGGTGGACTGTTTCATTATCCACATCATAGTATGATGCCGCAACACTACCACCGAGTTAGGGTGAGAACGGTTTGAGTTTCGCCGAATTGAATAGAGCATGAGTTTTGGCCCTAATCTTTTCAAAATCAGCCCCCCCCCCCCCTCCAAAAAAACGAAAAAAAAGAATGGGAGCCAAAACTCGTTTTATCACCAATATCAGCCACCGCTGATATGACCGATTCCCCGGGTTGAATAAGATGTCACGACGTTGTTCTCATGACCATAAACTCAAGTAATGTATTCCTGGGTGGCGTCATTTCGTTCCTGTGGGGACACACTTCATCGATCGGAATGGTCCCGAGTTGAATTATGATACCGTGTTTTGAAGTAGCTCCAGGAAAAAGATGTGAGAAGCACGGATCGGGTTTACCCAAATTGGATCTGATCCGTGTTTTGAAGATAATCTCTCCCGTGTCTGGGGTTCCATAGCGGCTGTCAGATGGAATAAAAAATGTGTTTTAATTTAACATCTGGGTGGATTATGATGTTATATCCCGGGCGAAAAGCAGATAAATTGCCAGTATGTTCAAAAAGAAAAATGTGTAGTTATCTGTACCCGTCCATTTCGGTTGAGAATCAGAATGTTTTTTTCAACAACAATGACCTCGATTAAGCGAGTTCAGACTATTTTATATCATGTAAATCCAATAGATGGAAGAGCCACACTGCTTCACGGGATCGTCAAAATTCACATTTTTTTAAAGATTTATTAGAACACAAAACGTGAATTATTGGACCGATTTTCACATTTAAAGGATTGTTTTGATCCAGAAAATTCTCTCCAAAAATATTTCAGGCACAGAAAAAGGATTCAGTGAAGAAAACTTATTATGTAAATTGCGAGGTGTTTTCCCAATCATCACTGATTAATGAGTAAATACCTGCTGTTATATAATCATACATAACGCACTCAGTCGACATTGGAATAATTTTTTTATATGGAGTGTACACGTAATGTTAAATTTTCAGTTGTTCAGGAATTCGCATTTTCCATGTGACATTTTTTTTTAACTTTCTTACTATACTCTGTATCATGGTTGAGCACATTTTAAATTGAGCGATGCTTCTTTCACAAGACTGGATTGGTTGAAACAAATGGTCTCAGTAGTTAAACCAATCACAACATCAACTGAAACATTTATTTGGGCCTGTGGCACTGTACCTGTTAAGGAAGCATAAAATCTTACAAAGATGCTGAAAATCCCAAAAGTGGCTATTGGCCAATATCACCAAGGAGCCCATTGTGTGACATAACATAAAGTTATTGTATATTTATTTATCTGGTGTCAACTGTCTGCAGACTCAAACTTCAAAAACTACAAAATGAAAGTGTCAATGACACTGTAGCTCAACTTGTGTAAGACATGTACATGTATAGTATGAGACACAGCAATGACACACATTTAGGTAATGACCTGATAACAAAGGTACATGTAAAGTATTGTAAAGGTCTGTACATAAATATTGACCATAGCCTGTTACAAATGTACAGGTAAAGTAATTTGCATAATTTATGCATGAGAAAAAAATCTGTATTGTATGTGATGTATTTCATGTTACTACACATTCATACAAAAATTTATTCAAATCAGAACCTTCATACAGAAGTTCTGTACAAAAAACTTATTGTACCCAATTTTGGTACAAAATGGCCACCAGCAGCCATCTTGAATTTCAAACCGCACTCAAAAACACTTGTTCTCGTCCCAAGGTAATAATAAAGGTACCTAAGAATTTTCGTGAAGATCGGTTCATAAATACAGCCCCTATCCCGAGCTGTATTGACATGTGTACTTTCTGTGTGCAAGTTGCACTGAATAAATCAAAGTTCATTTAATTTGCATAATTTCTGCACGAGAAAAAAACCTGTGATGTATTCCATGTTACTAAATATTCACACAAAAATTTATTCAAGTCAGAACTTTCATACAGAAGTTCTGTACAAAAAACTGATTGCACTAATTTCGGTACAAAATAGCTACCGGCGGCCATCTTGAATTTCGGACCGCACCCCAAAACACTTGTTCTCGTCCCATGGTGATAACAAAGGTACCGAGGAAGTTTTGTAAAGATCACTTCATAAATACGGCCTCTAGCCCGAGCCGCTGTATTGAATTGTTGACGGACCGACAGACCATGACAAAACCTCAAAATTGACTACATCAAAGTTCAGCTAAAAATCATGTTAGAGTTATTTTAGCACCTGATTCCAGAGGAAGCTACCTATTTAGGCCTATAAAAACATTTCTTGTTTCTCAGGCAATTTTTCCTCAATTGTATGATGAGGGAGGGAAGCTGGTTTTTTTGTTCATTCACAAAACAGGTCTGAAAATAGTTCGAATGGTTCATTCCCACAAGACCAGTTCTCTTTAGACCAATTCCCACGAGGCCAATTCCCAAAAGACCAATTCCCCTTAGACCAACTGGTGTGTTCTACTTTAAAAATAATTCTATATCAATAATTTGATATATTTATAAATATTTATAAATGTATTTAATGTTATTGATATTCAAGCCTGAAAATAAGCAGTCTGTCATTTGCAGAATGAGGTCCCCAGAGGGTGAATTTGCTGATGCTATCCCATACAGTGGGCCAGTTTATCCTCTGGATACCTCTTTCTGTTTATGTTTTGAGACCTTGATTCAGGTTGAGGTTCACAGAGGGTAAATTTAGTGATGCTACCCTGCTGTGCAGGGTAGCAACACCAAATTCACCCTCTGGGGACCTCATTTTTCAGATGATAGTCGGCTCATTTTCTGTCTTGTCGATATTTTATAGATGTTGGGCAGATTTTTATAAATAAATGTTTTCCTAATTATCCTTAGTCAACCCTTAATCAATAACAGTATGTAGTTGGTCTTAGGGGAATTGGTCTTTTGGGAATTGGCCTAAAGGGAAATGGTCTCGTGGGCAGACACCGTTGGAATCAAAACTACTTAACTACTTGCATTATTGTGGCAAATAGATGTTTTCAGCAGTGAAAATTTTTCATAATGCAGTAGAAAATTTAACCAACTACATAACTATATACTGTTTGATAGAGCTTTGTTAAACAGGATATAGTCAGAGTTAAATATTAGTCCTGCAAGTGCAAAAGAGTGAGTGTCATAGAGGCAATTTCTCGGTGAAAATAAAAGGTGATGAGGAATATTTTCTATGATGAGGGAGGTGCCTGAGAAACAAGAATTATTTTTAATAGCCTTATTCATATTTTATTGAGGTATTAGGTCACTTTCTGAAATTCTTGTGCCAGTAGTGTCATAGAAGAGATTTCCAGGTGAAAAAAAGGTGATGAGACAGATTTTCTTTGTAGAGGGAGGTGCATGAGAAACAAAAATTTTTTTTTTAATAGCCTTATTCATAGTTTATCGAGGTATTATGTCACTTTCTGTATATACGGCCAATTATGACTGAAACACAATATTATTCAAGTTTGTTCCCAATTTCTGCAACACAAAAAAAAAGACAAACAGTGTTTAACAAGCCCATCCTGTCTGTATGTATTTTATTTCCATATACATGTAAGGTCTGTTGAATGCTTTGCCAAATGACCAGCAGAAGACACGTCCAAAAATTCAAGAATGGCTAAAATTTTTCTTTTTGGCCTCCAAAATATGGCTTATGACCCCTCACTGGAAAAAGCATGAAAATTTGGTCTAAACAGGAGTCATAAGCTTTGTTTTGGAGGCAAAAACTGGAAAAAATAATAAAATTTGAATGATTTTTGTGCATACATCCTGCCATTCAGTTGAGTCAACGGTTAAATTTTAGGAGTCAGCAGCACAAAAAATCTTTATTTAGTGAACTCAAATGTCACTAATTAATTTTATAGGAAAGAACAGTTAATTCCTTGCATGTTGCTAGTAGATTTTCGTGCCCAGACAGGATTTCTCTTTTATCACTGAAATAAGTATAATTCGGACACATTTAACTCTTTGCATGCTACTGGCGGATATTCCTGCCCAGTACAGGGTTTCTCTTGTCTCTGAAATAAGTTTAATTTGTGCATATTTAATCATATTGTCTCCCTGTAAGTGGAATTAATTTTCTCCCTAGTGATCTCTTGTATTACATTTAGCTTAATTTTTCATCAAATCTAGTCATGGCTGCTTTGAAGCAGCCATGACTAGATTTGCTGAAAAATATCTAGAAAATACTCAGCGGGTTGAGTTAATCAAATTTTCTCCCTGTAAATTAAATGTATTTTTTTACCAACTATTTCTTGAGTAAAATTTAGATGAATTTTTCATTGAAACCAGTCAAGCACGTGGCCTGTGAGACCTACTCTTTGTTCCAATCTTTCATTTGGAATTTTATTGTCTATTGTGTCGAAGGCGGCACTTGAGTCTAACACAACAGGACAGGAAATTTTGGTGCTGAAAAACCAAATTTGGTCTTTATTCTGAAGTGCAGTTACCAAAACTTAAAGGCTTCATTTTCTGTGGATGTGCTTCATATTATTTTTGAAGTGAAATTGTTTAGTTGTCGGGAATTTCTCTTGTTACAATTTATGGGAGATCCCATAAATTGTAACAAGGCAAATTCATGTGGACAAAAAATAATTTAGCACTGTACCAGTCGAGAGAATTTTCCAGACAGTAGTAAAATTACCAAAGCAGTAGTTTCTAGAATTTATTTATTTGTTTATTGGTGTTTAAGGTCACATGCTTGTGCACAATGGCTAATCATGACCGTGACAGTTTAACGGGTGGAGGAAGCCGGAGTACCCGGAGAGAACCATCGAGCATCGATCAGCAGCTGCCAGCTCCTCAACATCATAACTCCGCACTGCTGCACAGGCAGAGTTATTTATTGATTTATTTATTGATGTTTAAGGTCACATATTTATGCACAATGGCTAATCATGACCGTGACAGTTTTATGGGTGGAGGAAGCCAGAGTACCCGGAGAGAACCACCGAGCAACGACGAACAGCTGCCAGCTCCCCAACATCGTAACTCCGCACTGCAGCACAGACATGGTTAGATTGGTTGAAGACATGCGTACCATCGACGTGCAGTACGCCTTAGTACACGGCGTCACCGTGCCCCCACGCGGGCAATGGAGATGAAGTGTCTTGCCCAAGGACACAATGCGGTTGCCGCAGGTGGGATTCGAACTGAGGACCTCTCGGCTTGCAGCCTGCACCTCTACCAACTGAGCCACCGCGCTCCCTGCAGGCAGAGTTAGATTGGTTGAAGATGTACAACATGTCAACACAACCCTTACCTTCAACCAGTGCTAATTGCTTGTGTCAGGATGGGAAATTGGAGAGCCCAAAAGTTCCTCACCATTGCTCAGTGCTTCTCTCTGGGTACTCCGACCCCTGTCTATCCATAATATTGTCTGACATATGATCCAAGCTGTTGTAAGTGCCATTGAACCCCAAATAAACAAATAAACAAACTTAGAACTACACACATTTGACCTTTTATTTATCAAATAATAGTGTTCACCCAATTACCAAAAATGGATGCTGACCGATTACAGGTTTATTTGAGCTCACCATCGGCCGATTCCAATGCCGATTCCAATTGTAATACCGTGCACTAGTAGAAAAGTTGAGGCTCGAAAGCTTATGACTGCAGAAAACATCAGATGAAATATTTATAACAGTTCAAGACTGACAGACATGCTTTAAGATTCATGCTTAGTAATAAAGGATGCTGTTAATAGTCAACATGGAAAAAGCAGATTAACTCTTCACTCAACAAAATGGCTATGCTACATCCATGCAGCAACTGTTGCCTGGTAAAATACAATTTGTCATTTTAATCTTTCAGAATTATTTTATTTCTTATTCCATTGAGTTTATGTGTTGTTTTGAAAAAAAGTGAAATTTCTGAATTTTCCAGCAGTAACTGTTTTGAAACACATTTTTAGAACAAGACTAAGAAAGTAATGAAAATGAAATTTAAAAAAGTAAGTATACAAAAGTACATAGCTAAAACATAACAAGCTGACAGTGGACACTTCTACACTGATTTTTGCTAAGGCTTTACGCAATATATTATTTCTTGTATACAGATCAATTCTGTCCTGAAGATAAGAGATGAAATATAATTTAATCCTGCTCTTTATTTATTTTTGTGTTTAACCCTTTACCCAACGCAGACGATATCAAAATTTATTATTTTAAATATAATTTTTTAATTTTTTTCAGAAAAATTTCAACAAAACCATATCATGTGACCCCTCTTTGGAACGAGCTCAACGAGCTCGTTCCAAAGAGGGGTCACATGATATGGTTTTGTTGAAATTTTTCGAAAAGTTAAAAAATTTATAGTAATTTATATATTTTTTATACTTACCAATGACCCAGACATAGCTGGTGCTAACTCTTAAAATATAGGGCCAAACACAAATTTTGCCCCCCAATCCCCAAAATTTGCATCTAAAACTAAAGAAAACATGTCCTGAAAGGCCCTCCACACCTCGCCCCCACTGCGCATGCGCAGTGTCAAGGACGTTCCGAAATTGGCGCCATTTATCATTCTAATAACCAGTGCCTGGTAAGCGCTATGTACTCAGCGGGGAGGCAAGAGTTCCCAACTCCTGGGAGGGCCATCCCCGTCTGGGTCATTGGTAAGTATAAAAAATATATAAATTACTATAAATTTTTTAACATTTTTATACTGTACCAATGACCCAGACATAGCTGAATAGTAAAAAGGCTGGAGGGCCAAGGACATAGAGCAAAATGGAATACGCTCAATAAAATAAAATAGAGTCATCCCCTGTAGGGAAAAGAAGTAATAGGCCTTACATGTATCTTTCTTATTTATGATAAATTAGAAAGATACAACACCTTCCAAAAATTGAGCTTCATACATCCATGTACTCTATTAATATCCAATAATCCTTATACTAATAATTTTTAAAGTAAGCCAATAATAAAGTAAGTCTAGAGAATAGAGACTCTTATACACTTAAAAGTGTGTGAGAATTGCATAATCATGTCCGTTGACAAATGCAATATTCAAAAGCTATACTTTAAAAACTAAGACTTGAATGAATTTTATAAACTTAAACTTCTCACTAAACAACCATCCCAATAACAGCTCAGAATTACTAACTCCGGAGGAGGTATCCCCTTGTTTTCATAGTAAAAACAGGTGACCCAAGGGAACACCCTCCCCCCCCCCCTTTTTCTTGCCCTGGGTCAAATAGCCCAGAGCGAAGAGGGCAGCCGAACGGAGACACTGCCGAAACAGACAGACTACCTAGCTATAGTAGCAACTGTTAAGTGAATGACATTCTGAGCAGTAGATAATAGACCTAACAATAGAGGCCTTCAGAAATGGACTCGATATTTCTGAGATAAAAATCATGAATGGATGGCTGAGCGCAATGAGCAGCCTTCAAAAATCTATAATAGCAACACTATTAATGTAAGCCCAAGAAGTAGAAGAACTCTTACTTCATGAGCCGAAATCTTAAGCACAACTGCTAAGCCAATGATATACCATAAGCAGTACGCTAGTTAATAGAATTCATTAACAATAAAATGGAGCGTAACGTCCTTCTACTAGACATCAAAGACAGAAGAAGCTTACGCCCTTGTAATAAACAGATATCTGTTTATAAATACATAAACTGTACCCGGAAAGAGTAAAGGCCTATGCCCATACGAAGACGGAAGGACCTTAAAATAATAGGTTCCGGATAATAGGAGCCTAACTCTTATGCAACAATCCAACCTAAATAGTAACGGAAGTATTGATTCCGAAACTATGAAAGTGAAAATCATCCATCGATAGTGCATGAAACTCACTGACTCTACAGTAAAAGAGAAACCAACAGAATTACTGTCTAAAAGGTCAGAATTTGAAAACTACTGTTTCCAGAGGCTCAAATGATTACTTAGCTAAATAAGAACCGAAGTTAAAATCCGTATAGGAATTTAATCTAAAGATTCTAAGTCTATTTATCAAAAAGTTACTAACTGACTTAGATAAAGAGACAAAAGACTCAATAGTAAACTATCGTAGAGTGCATAGGTATGAGGTAACATAACCTATAACCTAAATAACAACAGGCTGCAGTAGATCTTGTGAAACAAGTATACCAAAAACTAGCAATGCGTAGTATGGAGGGATCAACCATATGAACATAATGATCCCTACACCACGACGGAAGAGCCTCCACTTTAGTCGCATAGAATAGCGAAGAAGAGGATCTCCTATAGTAAGAAATCGCGTCCAAAGCTCGTCCAGTACAGTGCTTACAATGCAATACGGACCACACAACGGAATACATGAAGGTTGCGACCTTGCTGGTTGTGATAAAGATGACACGATTTACCCAGTGAAAAAAGATCCTCACATAGAGGAAGATTTCACGTAAAGATCCACAGTAGACAAGAGAGTAAATTACTCATGATCTCTGTGAAGATAGAGATGCTATCAACAGAAATGTATTGTGGTTGTTTATCTTAGCAATACCTGCTAAAACAACAGCGCCGGAGGATACGCGTATCCTATCATTCCGTCCTATAGATCAATAGAGCGTTAACAGTATTAGCTCAGAGATCTGGACAAGCCAACACATACGTCTGCAATTGATTAGCAAGCTGTGTCATAAATAAAACATCATTGGGCGCTCCCATAGATAGCAAATCTGATTAAATACTTGTTTGTTGAGAGTCCATTCTGACAGCAACAAGCGACCCGTAAGAGAACGGGAGTGCGATAAAACAATCAGACGACCCAGAATATGACGGACCAAAACTGAACTTGGTGTACTATAACCAACAGACGGATTCTTTCCATTAAATTGAATAACGGAAACGAAAGAGTGCCTGCCTGGTTCCGGAGATACGCCACTACTGTCGAATTAAAGGACAGGAATTTGGGCATGCGTTTCTGAATAATGTTCATGCAATGACATAAAGCAAGCCTAAAAAACATTATTCCGCGGAAGTTAAACTGATAGCTAAAAGACTGCGGAACCCAAAGACCCTGGCACTTAGAATCCGTAGGGATCAGTATATATCCCAATCTGTTTGACTGGCAACCGTCATAACAGCCACACTAGGGTCCGGCAACTGCGGCGGCACTCTCTGAGTCAACCACCGAATGTTTGCCCCAGTCTGAATCTCTTGTAACACTAGATAGACAAGAGAATGTATAAATCAAGCAATTCATGGATTGCCGGAAAGTTGCCGTCGAAGAGAAGCTCCTCCGAGAACGAAGCGACTCTGAGAGAGTTCTTAACCTACTATCCACGCGTGGATGTAGCTAGGGCTGCATCACGTCTAACCAACTCCAATCAGCCACTGAAGGGCGGAGTTATACGTGAACAAACTACTGCCCTCAAAAGAAATTACATTGAGAATAATATCCCGTAAATCTTTTCTTGAAGACGTAATGATAACGCCTCAGTAAGGCGGATTACGTATAATAAAGCGTCTAAGTTAAGTCTACTATACATAATGTCGTTCCCAACATTGAAATTGGAAAAGACATAAACGGCGAAAAAGAATATATGCAGTCTTTAATCACACCGTCTAGACGCATATGAACTCTCGGTATGCCCCGCTCTGCCAAAATAAACTATATGTAAAAAAGATAAAATGGCAGAAATGAGCCACGCGGACAAGAAACTAAACTATCATGCTTAGTAGCAGGCTTGTATATATATATATATAATATATAGCGTCGAAAAATAAAACACATGTTGTAATGACAATATTGGACTGCGTCGGTAAGTCAGAGACAAAGTCCCTGTATCGATCGAAAAATCCGAGTCCAATGACGCTATAAGTCTCTTATCCAAGATCGCAGCAATGAAGTCCGAAAAATAATCACTGGAAGAAATGCCAGAAGATATGAAAGGCATCTTCCGATACTACTAAAGGGAAAACTCGAAATCTTTCGAATCCCTTTCGCCATCCTGTCGGACCCTATAAAGCGTTCGGTCGTCCGTAGCTTGATGCAACCGCGGACCGCACCGACCCAGCGTTGTCGGATAATTCCTGATTCGACCGAGAAACCGTCAATTGCTGGGATGCTGCGAAACAACTGTGCTAACTCGGATAGCACGTCCGTCACTGAGGCCTGAGGAGCAGCGGTCTTACGATGCATTGCCGCAGGAAGCTCCGAGATCGTTACCCCGTGCATACTTCCAATATGCGAGCGAACGGGGTGTATAGGCCTCGTGTCCCTTGGCTACCGGATGGCGCGACCTATTCGCTGTGGAATCACTGAATGCCGAAACTGATCGGATACTCGAGGTCACGTAGCCAATGTGCGGTCGTGTGCCCTGCTGTGAGGATGAGGAAGCATTAAAGACAGTCTCTCGGACTGTCAATATAACGGAGCGTCCCGAGCAACGGACATACGCTCCGAATGTAAAATATCTGAACCACAACATGCGGTCCCCTATGTTGTTGGCTTCCTCCGATCTATCCTCAATCTGCCGTCACTGGGTGAGTACTAAAGTAATTAAAGTGCTCGCATCACCCAAATCTCCTTCCTAGACCGCAACGGACGAACCCGGCAGCCGAACCATTCGATGAATGTACGCTACACCGGGTGAGCTAGCGAATGTCACTCCGTAAGCGATAGACATATTCCATGAGCACTTATTGCCGCTAACTCTTCATTAACTATGACGACAGAGGCACACTTTTGAAAGACATCTCCATAACTCTTCGAACAAGAAACCAGAAATGCTTGGATAGCAAGCATAAAATAATAATATATATAGCGTCGTTCAATAATTCGAAAGTTTGTGTGACATTATTGGACTATGTCGGAACTGAGGGACGATGTCCCTGAACCGAACCAAAAATTTCTAAGTCCACCGACGCTATCAGTTTCTTATCCGGCATCGCAGCATATGTTGTTCCGAAAGGGAAAGCTTGAAATCCACCGAATCCCTTTCGGTATCCCGTCGGACCGGATGAAACTTTTGGACGTCCGTACCTGCTTCCGCGGAGCGTCCCGGCCCAGCATCGTCGGATAAAATATATGCGACAGATTCAGTTGATGCTGGGATGCTGCGATAAACTGTGCTATTAAGGAAAGCACGTCCGTTCCCGAGGCCTGTGCAGTAGCGGACTTACGATGCATTGCCGCTGGAAGCTCCGTGTACGTTGACTCCCGCACACTTCCTATGCGAACGTCCGGAGTCTGCAGGCCTCGAGTCCCCGGCTACCGACCCAGCGCTGTCGGATAATTCTCGATCCGACACCGTTTCTGTCGGCTGCTGGGATGCTGCGATAAGCTGTGCTATGTGCACAAGAATGTCTGGCGTCGAGACCTGCGGAGGCGCAGTCTATCGGTGCTTCGCCGAGGGCAGCTCCGCATCAGATGGCTCCCGCATACTTCCTATGCGAACGTCCGGAGTCCATCGGTCTCGAATCCCTGGCTGCCGGATGGTGTGACCTGGTCGCCGAAGAATCCTTGATCGGCGAAGCTGGTAATATATCGGCGGTCACGCAGCCAAGGTGCGGTCGTGTGCGCTGACGAGAAGAGGAAGCCTTAGCAGTCTCAGCGGACTGCCTATACAACGGAGCGTCCCGAGCGACGGACGTATGCTCCGCTAACGACACATTGTACCACAACATCTGGGGCCAGATGTTGTTGAACGAGAGAGGGGCCTCTCTCGCTTGCCGTCCGGATGGACCGGAACGAGCTATGAACCGGACTAAAAGGCTTCCTCCGTTCTCCCTCCGATCCGCCGTCACTGGGTGTGCATTAAGTTAATTTTATAGTGCTCGCATCACCCCAAAATTCCTTCTAGACCGCAACGGACGAACCCGGCTGCCGAACCATTCGGTGAATGGACGCTACACCGGGCGAGCTAGCGGACGTCAAAGGCCGTCGAACCTACTAGGGTCCTCTTAGGCAATTGGCGTATTACATGAGCACTTTTCCGCTAGCCCTTCATTAATTGTGACGACGGAGGCACACTGTTGGAAGACATCACAGATACATCACCCTAATCTTGATCGTCTGAAATAGAAATTGATAAAGTAGAGTGACCCTGCGGGGAAAGGACCGGAGTGTCCAAATCCCCAACAACATACCGTGACATACGCTTCCCATATTGTCATCGAAATCATACGATACAGAACAGGAGTTAATGCGAGTACACTGACCACATATAGAATGATAATAAGGTCAGAGGAAGACTTCCTCTTAAACAATTGATCAATATCCTTTCAATGTGAAAAGAAAACAAGTCCTGGTACTCGCACTAACCCCTGGCAATCAAAATACATAATAATAATATGATCCATTAATATAGAAAAAATAATTGAAATCAAAATATTTTGAAAAAATATTTTTTCAGAACAGCCCAAGTTTCTGAAAAGTAACGTTGAGCCCCAATGGATCCCAAGCCTAAGTGTGGACAAAAATTTTAAAAATATTTTAAACAATTTATTCAACACTTACGGACAATAATAATGTATCTAGTTATGATTAAAATAACATAAAGATATTATTATTTAGAAATCCCCCCCTCACACAGAGGGCTGTTGTAAATGTAAACAATGAGTGTAAAAACACTAAAATAAGACTCCAGGCACCCAGGCCCGAAATCAGTTACCAAAAATACACCATCTGATGCAAAACAGAGACTTCCAGGGAAGAAACTGCAGAACATCAGATGGTAGATGCAGAACACAACGCCTAACCACCCGTAGGTGAAGACGTAAACATGGGGAAAGAACAGAATTCATTCTGTTATTAAGCTAAAACTCCCAAGAAATTTTAGTAATAATAATTACAGAAACTATGCCAAAAGCATGGGAGAATAGCAAGGGGGAACTTAAAGGACAGGGAGAGAGGAAAAACACTTGAAAAAACAGTGTAACTAAATAATCAGAATGACAACAAAATGGCTGCTGCCTTGAAAATAGGTAACTTAACATAATTTCATTAAAAAATTTTAAGTTACAGCCCTGATAATATTCTGTCACACATTCTTTTCCTCTCCTCCTTTTCTATCCTCCTTAGAATCAACATTTCACTAATATTTATGTGTCTGGCATCATTTAAACTGAGATTTAAAAGCACAAAGATCAGTCAGATGTTAACTGATGAAGGGCCAAACTTAGAATGATAAATGGCGCCAATTTCGGAACGTCCTTGACACTGCGCATGCGCAGTGGGGGCGAGGTGTGGAGGGCCTTTCAGGACATGTTTTCTTTAGTTTTAGATGCAAATTTTGGGGATTGGGGGGCAAAATTTGTGTTTGGCCCTATATTTTAAGAGTTAGCACCAGCTATGTCTGGGTCATTGGTACAGTATAAAAATATAATATTTTTTTCAGCTGCTGAATTTGCATATTACGTGGGCGGATGCGGTCGATTCGTTGGGTAAAGGGTTAAGGTGCCTATCTATGCTTCCCTGTTTAGATGACTTCCAATGCAGACATTTGTTATTTTTTTATTGGTGTTTAAGGTCACATATTTATGCACAATGGCTAGTCATGACAGTGACAGTTTTACGGGTGGAGGAAGCCGGAGTACCCGGAGAGAACCACCGAGCAACGGCGAGCAACTGTCAGCTCCCCAACATACTAACTCCACACAAGCAGGGTTAGCATTGGTTGAAGACAAGTGCACCATCGACGTGCAGTACGCCTCAGTACCCAATGCCACCGTGCCCCCACTCGGGCAATGGAGATGAAGTGTCTTGCCCAAGGATAAAATGCGGCAGCCGCAGGTGGGATTCGAACTGAGGACCTCTCGGCTTGCAGCCTGCACCTCTACCTACTGAGCCACCGCACTCCCTTGACATTTGTTACTGGGCTTTATATTCCAGTAATGCAAAACTTGTTTACCACATCCCACTGATCCAGGGTTCTCACAGGGCTTAGACATATCATAAATAGAGGATATGAAATGGGTGCTCATCTGGAATAATACTTATGACACAGGTTTGAGAATTTTTCATACAAGTCAAGGTAAACATGAATTTCATATCCTAATTACTCATATTCATATTTCCGATGTTATCATTCTTTTAACCCTTTACCCAACGAATCGGCCACATCCACCCGCGTAATACGCAAATTCAGCAGCTGAAAAAATATTATTTTTCGAAAAATTTCAGCAAAACCATATCATGTGACCCCCTCTATGGAACGAGCTCATCGAGCTCATTCCAATGACGGGTCAGATGATATGGTTTTGTTTAAATTTTTTGAAAAATTGATAAAATTGATATTTACAATAATAAATTTTGATTCGTCTGCATTGGGTAAAGGGTTAACAAAGTTTAGTTGCCAGCAAAAAAAAGGTTTGCTTGCAAGAATGCCTGTCTGTGATGCATTGTAGTATAGTTGTTATCAAGACGTCATTATTCCTTAGTTTTGTTTAGATTAAACATATTTTAAATTACATGTAAAAAGGATTGGAGAACAAGTTATAACAAAATCCTCTTCCTCCCTGAAAATTTGGGATCAAACGGGAAAAATGTGTTACACTTTTCATAGGCAATAATGTTTATGCCTGCAAAACAATAAACTGTTTTTATAGGCCTTAGTTAAGTACTTTTTACATTTTGTTTTGTTATCTTTCAGAATGCTGTTCATTGCATTTATAGTTCAAATGTTTAACAAAGTGAATAAAATGTCATTTTTTCAGTAGGTTCAATGGTTTCAAAACCCATGGCCATAAAATTACAAAAAAGTATTAAGTACCAGGTTCAGTCATGCAGGAAATTGTGTTGAGTGAAAAGTTAATTATTATGCTAAGAAAACGTTTAAAGACATTACATCTTTTTAATGACATGCTTTGCAGGATTTAATGATAAAATTAAACTGCATGCAACAATACAATGAAATGCTGATGACTAAACAGCCGAACTGTCAGCAATTAAATAGTTAAATAGCAGGGATACTACCTAAAGGTTTCTTAACCCAGGGATAATTTCAGATGTGTACAGGTGCCAAATATGGGACCCTTTGCCAATGACACTTGGTCAACATTTTTCCCATTTTAAACTAAAAATTTCCCAAGATCAGTCCCCATTCAAAAAAAAAAAAAAATATTCAGCAATTGGTGTCTTGAACAGAGATCACTGATGTGATCACTATTTAGTGGAACAGAACAGAAGCCTCAGCAGTAAGGTTGAGATACTCTTGCAGGTAACATTCTAAGAATCTTCTCAGTTGTTTCTGGGTGAGTCTTGTCTGCCTGTATGGGCAGCCTAGACTTGCCTAGACACAACTGCAGAGTCACCAAATGTAGCCTGAGTGTTCTTAACTCAATTTGAAGGTAATATTTCTTAATCTTTGTTTCTTTCCTCCAAAGCAAATTCCCAATTGAAGCCTTCCTGGTGCAAATTTCCCAAATACATGGGCCCTTGACAGGCCTGAAAATAAGCAGTCTGACATTTGCAAAATGACGTCCCCAGAGGGTGAATTTGATGGTGCTATCCCATACAGTGGGCCAATTTATCCTCTTGGTACCTCTTTCTGTTTAGTTTTGACACCCTAATTTAGATTGAGGTTAACAGAGGGTAAATTTAGTGATGCTACCCTACTTAGCAGGGTAGCATCACAACATTCACCCACTGGGGACCTCATTTTGCAGATGACAGTCTGCTTATTTTCTGGCTTGGCCCTTGACCCTTTCCCAAAGAGTGCAGAAGTATCCCTGTAACCCTTAAAGGACTAGTTTTGTCTCTGACAATTTTTCCCTGCAACAGAACAGGTGCCCTAACATGAATACTTTGGGTAAACACGAAAGTTATATTTTAGGAACCCTGACAGTTGTTTCTTGGCAAGTCTTTGCTGCCTATATAAGACTTGCCAAAAAAAACAACAGCAAAGGCACAGGATGCAGACTGTCAAAGTGGGCCAAAATGTATAAAAATCTCCAGGCATCTAAGGGTAAAAGGCCACATTTTTCGAAAATATCAAGTATATAATTCATTATAACTTAATCTGATAAATCCTGGAGCTCTCTCAAACAAGCCTGAAAATAAACAGACTGCTATCTGCAAAATGAGGTCCCCATAGGGTGAATTTGGTGATGCTACCCTGCACAGCAGGGTAGCATCACAAAATTTACTCTCTGTGAACCTCCGTCTGAATCAAGGTCTCAAGCCAAAACAAAACTATGTACCTAGAGGATAAATTGGTCCACTGTATGGGAATACCATTAGCAAATTCACCCTCTGGGGACCCCATTTTGCAAATGACAGGTTGCTTATATTCAGGCCTGCTCTCAAATAATAAGTAATGAAATGAATACTCTTTTCTGAATCGAATCGTGTTGCTGAAGTATGGAAAGAATATTTTTCTGACACAATAACAGAAGAGTCCTGAAACCATTTTTGGGTTAGAGCCCTGTGACCTGCATAAATTCCAACTAACTTGAGCCTGGTCTATATACTGCTCCTACACTCTTGAAAGCACGAGATTTATTCCCTAACATCTGCAAAGTCAAGTGGAAGTTATCCCAATAAAAAATCTATAAACAGATAGAATGACAAGACAGACATAACACTAAATTACCTTATGCACAGGGATGCATACCAAAATTTTACTTTGTATCAGGAGAACAAATGAGTATTTTTCTGCTGTCATACTCAGTAAAGGGCAAAGTCATAAAAAAATAATAGAAAAAGTGGCTAAAAATAAGCCTCAAACTATTGCTGGCAAAATATTTTCACACTGAAAGCATTTTAGAATTTTTTAATGATTTAACATATTAACTTAACGTACCGTACGTGTAGAGTGTATTATCACTAAATTACCTGCAGAGCCAAGCAATAATTGCAAATTTGTTCCAAAGCATAACAAGTACAAGCAAAGTTCCAGCCAATGGACCTCCGGGTAAAACCTGGAGGTCCATTGGCCGAAACATTGCTTGTGTTTTTTGTCCATATGTACAGAATTTGAAAGTGATACTTTGGGCGATAACTTCACTCTGTGTGTGATTTTGTTACAATCCACTCTCCATGTACTATACACTGAAGTGGAAAATTGAGTCAGAAATTCTTCTTGTGACATCCTACAACTTTTTTCAGAGGTACTTACAGTGTGCACAAGATGGATTAATTACTACTTGGCCATCCGGTAGGTGGACACATTTCTACTTAAACAGGTACTAGTGAGACAAGAACAAATATGAGGTCCCAACAAACAAACTTGCAGCTCATGGACCACTGGGTGGACTATCTACTTGCTTGCTTATTGGGTCCTCAGATTTCTACTAGACTAACAAGTAAAGGTACCAGCTACTGTCCACCAACAGGGTGGTCAAAGAATAAACCACAGTGTATATTATATACGTGCTGTGTCCAGAGTAATAGGAAATGAGTCATATATTGTCCCTAGAGTACATAACAGTGATGGTTATGCCATTCCCCAACAATTTCAAGACCCATAATGGCTAGATCTTCACGAATATTCAACGTAACAAGAACTTGATCACACTGCTAGCCACACCCAACCCATTTGTAGCCCAGAGCCCCGCAGAAATGACAATGGCAATTCTTTTGAAAAGTTGAGAGTACTAAATTTTCACAAAAAATTGCCTGAGATGAACTCCCCCCACCCCCCTCTACTATTAGGAGGGACACCCTATCCCAACAATGCATTCCATGTTGAACATCACTACACAATGAGTACCCATTTCGAACGGGACCTCAACACGCAGCAATGGTCAATGCAGGCCATCCCTCCTATTTCTTAATTTTGAAAAGCATCACTGGTGCATCAGGGTACCATCTGCAATGCTTTAGCACTACAGGTGGCACTTTGTTGCACTTAACTGGTAGAGTGCTGAATTATTTTTGGTCATCAAAATTTGTTCACATATGTTTGCCTTGTTACAATTTATGGGAGAGTGCCAATGGGCACTCTCCCATAAATTGTAACAAGGCAAATCCTAACAGACTAAATAATTTCACTTCAAAGGTGGTATGAACAACATCCACAAAATACGAAGCCTTTAAGTTAGGGTACTGACACTTCACAGTAAAGCCCAAATATGGGCTTCCAGCACTCTACCATTTAAAGGATAATATACAACGTGGACACATCAAAATGAGTTATACTCTTCCTGTGGAGAAAAAAGTACCTTTTTAAGTTATTCACAATACGATATATTGAAACTGTCATCCACAACTTGTGAGGTAAAAGGTGAATGCTATTGTGTGTGTGTGTGTGTGTGTGTGTGTGTGTGTGTGTGTGTGTATTTGACAGTAAATATTGTGGGTTACATGTACTTACTTGCTTCAGTATTTAAATTAATATTAGTTGTAATTGGTGATGTTATTTCAATATTAGAATTAATAGCACTGTTACTAGCTGATGAGTGGGTACGGGATCTGGGAGATGATGGTGAGTGAGGACTGCCACTGTGGTATGAACTGCTGACGGATCGACTAAGAGCAATGTCTGATTTTCTAAGCTGATGACTTGATAAAAAAGACTCAAAATCATCTGAACCTGTTGAATAATCATCATCTTCATCATCACTGAAACAGAAACAAATAAAAGTTAAACATAACTGCCCTTTTAAAATTATACAAGCTTCCTGATTGGTCAGTAACCAATGCATCCAGTATGGTACATTTAACCCCTGCACACTGATGTCAAAATATCCAGATCTGAAGTAGCCATTTTCCCCATAATGCAACTGGGAACTTAACCAATTCAATCTTGTTTGACAGAGCTCATTGAGCTCTGTCAAACAAGATTGAATTGGTTAAATTTCTAGTTGCATTATGGGAAATATTTGCACCCTGAACTTTAAATATTTCGACATCAGTGTGCACGGGGTTAAATCAAATGGGGTGTACAAAGTTCAATCGGGTGTATGAGAATATCACGTGATAGCTAAAAGGCATGTACAAACATTCTATGGTACACTTCGCTGATTTCCCTTTCACCAATCGCCTCAAACATTTTTGCTAGTAATAATAAACATTCAGATTCAAAAACAAAATGAGAACAATATTGTTTCAACAGAATATTCCAAAAAATTTGAAATAAAACGTGTACAAACCTCCAATGTTTGTGATTTTACTGTTGAGAAGAGGGATTCTGTTGTGGTGTTTCTACACTACAGATTCATTGCGGCTTTGAGAAACATGCAACCTATCTCGTTATATGAATTGTCTCTTCAGTGAAACTTATTAAAGCATTTGTGCAAGTTTGAATATGGTGTGCCCGATTCTCCAAGACACACAATGCATCGCTGTATCCGATAAAACACTGAAAAAGTCAACTTGTGTCCCAAAATAATAATGATGCATCATTTCCCAATATCCTTTAATTGAAGTCTTCAAAATGTTTGAGTTCAATTGAAGGGAAACAACTCCAAATTGTTCTTGTTCAATAATGAAGAATATGTTTCTTTCAATTTCTCTAATTATTACTTTTATCAAGGTTTTCATCATTAGAATACTGTTTGGGGATCATATAATAAAACAAAACTCGATACACTGAATTATTATTTATTTATTAGGATTTAACGACACATTAACAGCCAAGGTCATATCGTGTCGGTGACAGTTTTACGGGTGGAGGAAGCCAGAGTACCCAGAGAGCAACGAGAGCAGCTGCCAGCTCCCCAACATCAAAACTCCGCACTGCGGCACAGGCAGGGTAGATTGGTTGAAGACATGCGTACCATCGACGTGCAGTATGCCTTAGTACACGGCGTCATCGTGCCCCCATGTGGACAATCAGGGTGAAGTGGCTTGCAAAAGGACACAACGCGGGAGTCTGAATCGATCGCTCAGATGGTCACCCATCAAAGGACTAACCGGGCTGGACGTTGCTTAACTTCAGTGATCTGACAAGAACCGGTTAGCACAATGCCACTGCGCCCCCTCGATACACTGAAGGGGCAGGGTAATAAATTTGTCACACAGTGTTTCAGAAGGGTGTACAGCACTGTACAATCCATTCTGAGATTTGTATTTCCTTTGGCTGAAAGCCAAAGGAAATACAAATCTCAGAACGGATCGTACAGTGCTGAAAGCCAAAGGAAATACAAATCTCAGAACGGATCGTACAGTGCTGAAAGCCAAAGGAAATACAAATCTCAGAACGGATCGTACAGTGCTGAAAGCCAAAGGAAATACAAATCTCAGAACAGATCGTACAGTGCTGAAAGCCAAAGGAAATATAAATCTCAGAACGGATCGTACAGTGCTGAAAGCCAAAGGAAATACAAATCTCAGAACGGATCGTACAGTGCTGAAAGCCAAAGGAAATACAAATCTCAGAACGGATCGTACAGTGCTGAAAGCCAAAGGAAATATAAATCTCAGAATGGATCGTACAGTGCTGTACACCCTGCTGAAACACCATGTAACTAATATTTTAATAGGGCAACTTTATCACTTTGAACTTTATAACTATGAAAGCTAACAGTGAGTACAGATAAATATATATTATATGACCTCCACCATAACAACTCAATACCACAATAGCTTGTCCATCAAATCTGGGATGATGGAAATCCATATCATACCTTTCTGGAACAAGACTCGTATGATGTCACCGATACATGCAGATGTTTGAGGCAATCATTTTACAAAAGTGAAATAAAACTTTGATTGCCTTTATGCTGAAAACTCGGGACATAAATTCCATAATTTCTTTACCATTAACATTTTAGGTGGGGGTCCTTTCAAATTTTAAATATATACTGCCATATAATAAACAAATACGAACATTAGTCAATCAAGCTGGGTCATCATATTGCATTTCACTGAAGAGACAGAACAGCTAGACCAAACATGATGCTAACAGTGCCTTATTTTATCTGGCTACAGGGTACCTGCAAGCAAGGACTGATTAAATTCGAGGCTATTCAAAATCGCTTCTTGACATTTTTCAAGGCCCAACAATAATCAAAGTCAAGGATCTTCAAGGCCGCACCTTCACTTTTTTCCCCCACTATACGTGAAACATACGCGTGTCCCGAGTGAGACAGCAGGATATTTCTATCCCACCCACCCCATGTGACATACTCATTTGCATATTTTATTAGGTCGCCAGAACTATTTCATCATCATCTGCACAATTGTAAATAAACAAAATGGCTTCACGATTTGCTTCTTAAATTATGTTCGTTTATTACCTATTTATCTGTTCCTTGTTGATATAGACTCAATATTTAATTATTATTCAAATATTAAACTTGATTTGTTTCAACCCCATGTTTCTCTGCAGATTTAATAATATCACTGAGCGAATTTATCGATCGATCAATAATCTCACAATGCCCTTTACATTAGAGTTTGACATGCGCAAATTCATTAAGCCTTTAACGGACAGTGTTACAAATCAATTTTTTTAGTATATACCTATGGTATATACCTAACTTTTGTACAATCTTTCCGATGAAACTGTTCATTTTTCGAAAGGATTACGACTTGATAAAAATTGGGTATGTCAGCACGTGACCGCCAATTATCTATAATGACGTAATCCTCGTGTGTGGTGAGAAAAATCATCCTCGATGAGTCTGAAGGTGGGAATGGGAAAATCTCACCCTCGGGGCAAGATATTTGAACCAGACCCTCGGCACGCCTTGGGTCTGGTTCAAATAACTTGCCCATCAGGTCAGATTTCCCCATCCCACCTCCAGACTCATCGGGGATCATAATAGTCCCAACTCAGACTCTCTGGTCTTTACTCCCTCCTTCCACTTCCCTTCAAGGAAAGTGGGAGGAGGGGTAGGACCAGAGGGTCCTAGTTAAGACTATGCCTTCACAAACTATGGCATACAAAACTATATAATTAGAAGTATAGGCCTTGCTGGCGTTATTAATTTGTGAATTTCCAAGGTTTTTCAAGGTCTCTTGGACCATTCTCCAGCATTTCTAAACCTTGAATGGCCCTTGGTCAACTCCAAAGCCATTCCTTGAATACATTACCCCAGGCTGATCTGATCTTGTCAACTCAATAGAATATGACAACTCAGATCAACTGACTGTTGTAATATCTGTATTTATCCATTTCACTTTACTCACATTCAGAAAATATTGTAGATGTATATTAATTTTTTGCAATAAAACTAATTACTATTCCAGGGTCCTGTGAAGATTCAAAATTCAATTCGATTAAAAAATGTCTCAACGATTCGATTCAATTCACACTGTTTCAGAAAATCTGAATCATGGAGAACTTCTCAAAATCATACCAAGTGTCTCCTCTTGAACTCTTCTTCTATCACCGGGTCTCCTGTACAGGAGAGAGGAGGTTGCAGTTAAATACAATACTTGAGTGGAGTTTGGCAATATTTATGGTTGTAAGAAGGTGTAGTACAGAAGAGCCCACTTAATTGGATATCTCTTAACTGAATAACCCTGTTAATTGAACATAATTTCCCAACACAAAACCATCTACCACACCTCCAGTACAAGTTTGACCTGTTAATTGAATATAGGTTATAGAGACAACTCCTCTTAATTGAATAAAAATCTTGTAACCTGTTGAGAAATTACCCTGACTCTCCCCAGTTTTCTTTTGTTTATAGACCTATTTGGCCTCAGTAATCCAATACAGGCATTTAATCTATTATATCTTGTTTGATAGAGCTCATGGAGCTCTGTCAAACAAGATATAATAAAATAAATGCTAGGTTTATCTCCAGAATACAGGAAAGTGACTCAATCCCTGTTAAATTAGTTTTAAATTAGTTTATATCTAGAACAAAGGAAAAGGACCAAATCCCTGTTGACTACTCCTTTTAATTGAATAATTTTCATTGGCAAAGTGGCTATTCAATTAACTGGGCTCCACTGTATTCCATTTGAAATGCTATGCCTGATTCGATTCAGGATTTGATTCAATTCCAAATTTGAGATATGCAGGACCCTATTATTAACTATTCGCAACAATGGTTCCTTAACATCAGAAGGTTGCCTAGCAAGTAAATAAGTAGAAAGTATTTTATCAATAAAGAAGAGGTTTATTTTACCATATCACTTCCCAAAATAAACCCCAAAATACCACAATATTACATCTAAAGAAATTATATAGCAAAAATACATGTAATAGTTTTTCCAACCTAGATCACGTTGTATCAAATGAATGATTCCCAAGATTATAAGATATTTGAACCTAGGGTTTATTTGTTCTGATACCCTTATAATTTCAATTTTTACTAGCTCACATTTTAGCTTTAATAAAGACGGGATAAAAAAAACTTGCCTTCTTATTTTGGATTCATAGACAAAACACCATATAAGGCCACACAAAGTAGATGTTCTGTTTCTCAGGCCAAGTTTTGTAAAATTGCATGCGGGTGGGCGTTTTTTTATTTTATATTTTATTTTTGTAATTATTTCTTTGCCATCAGAAGTTCATATTCTTGGTTTATTTTATGTTTTAGGCCTCATAATCTACAGGATAGCAAGGGTGGTGGTGTATTTCGTACCTTGGGTGCAACAATGATTTGCAATGCTAAGACATTGCAAAGCCTTGTTGCAATCTAGGGACAAATTTATCAATTTTATTAACTTGTGTAAAATATCGGACATAAACCATTTAATTTTTATTTTTTTCAAGTTTGCATTGGTCATAAAAAGAGAGCATGTGTCAGCCAAAAGGACCATGCGGGAGGGCCTGAGAAACAGCATTGCAAAGCCTTCTTGCACTCAAGGGACGAAATATACCACCACCACCCATGCTATTCTGTAGATTATGAGGCCTAAAACATAAAACAAACCAAGATCATGAACTGCTGATGGCAAAGAAATAATTACAAAAATAAAATATAAAATAAAAAACTGCCCACCCACATGCAATTTTACAAAAAATGGCCTGAGAAACAGAAGATATACTTTGTGGGATGTTATGCTTTCCAGTTTAGAGGACTTGCACCCCTGACTTTGGTTACTAGGGCCTAGTAAACTAGTAAAGAAGAACATGTGCACCAGAGTAAACAAACACAGCTTCACTTCCCCAAGTTTCTACAAACGAAGAGATTACCCAACCACATCCACCAGCCAAATGTCAATAATGAAAAGTTATATACAGAACCACACTTATGTTTGAATGCGTTAACGATTACTGGACGAGAGCAAGTGGCGCAGGGATACCACGAGAGCCGGTAGGCTCGAGTGGTTATCCCAGCGCCACACGCTCGAGTCCAGTAATCGTTAACCCATTCAAACATAAGTGTGGTTCTGTATTTATTACACACCCAACCATGAAAAAGAATTCACAGTAATTAATCGCTAATTCAATTAAATAGTCGACAATTTGAACGGTTGAAAGAATTTTAGAGAGAAACAGGCAATTTTGTCAGAGAACCAGTCTTAAGTCTTTGACCTTGCAATCTGTAGAATCGCTGTTGATTCATTTTATTCGCAAAAAAATGTCGATCCGAACACTCAAAACTCAAAAGATTGCGTTCAGCATATCACACTTCACAAATTATGAGGTCTCAAATGTGTTTTCAAAATTGTGTGTGCAGGCATCATTAATGACATTATATCTGAAGGATGGAAAATGTACAAGGATTTTAATTTGAATACGGTGCGAACTGGCCGCTCTGTTTAAATTTCGAGCTTTTTAAACTGAAACTAAAAATACAAGTTTGAACTCTGCTTGACGATACATGCACTACTGCCAAAAGGCTATCGCATGTGGACTGTACATCGGTCATTTCTGTTCTGCACTGTAACAAACGTACACACTGGACGAGAAAAGACATTTTGTGCAATAATTAACCTTCCGGGGCAGTCATTCGATCGTTTGGAGTAACTGAGCCTGAGGGCAGTGAGGCAGTTTGAGATTCCATTCTGACTCCAACTCCGAGTGAACTCTGCAGTCTTGGTAAGTTTGCACTTTATTTTTCAACTTTATAAAGTGTCTGACTTGAAATTTAGCCTTCTTTTTATTTTACCTCAAGTCTTGATAACATTTGTTTGAAATGGGCTGCACTTACAAATAAAACTGCTTTAGGTTGTCCACATTATACTACACAGATATACAAAGGGAGAAATATATTGCATGATAACTGCAAGAAAATGTCATGTCTTGTCTCCACAGCACAAGTAATTTAGTTTGTACACCTTTTTTACAACCACCCACCCACCCATCTATAACCTAACAGCATTTTCTTGAAAGCTCACAAAATGAGTATCCAACACATGCTTCGTCAGAGGCTGAAAGAGAAATAAGGGTGTGGTGGGGGGGGGGGGGGGGTGTTCTCACCAGTAAGCTCCAACTTATTTTGGTTGATAATATTTTCAAAGATTGATTAATGTTTACATTATTCTGTACTAGTATTATACTTCACCAGCTTGTTATCTGAACGGTTCTGTCAATATTTTTTTCTTGCTATCTGGTTCAAAACAAAATAATTTTTTATGTGTCTGCTCCAATATCCTGTCAGTCTTAAATTTGGAATTTGGTATTCTGAATTTGCATTTAGTAAGTAGTTTTAAAGAGGACTGATAGAATGTGGCTAAAATGATCTAGGCTTTTGGAGAACATTTTCTTGGGGATGGGGGCTGACCAATCAAACTGCCTAGAACTTTTGTTTCAAAATCAAAATGCAGGCCCTTGCCTCAAATTTGCCTGTGAAAATGCTCTTCCCACTGCCCTGATATTTGCCAAAATTATAAAAGTTAAAAAATTTATAGTAATTTATATATTTTTTAAACTTACCAATGACCCAGACTTAGCTGGTGCTAATTCTAACAAAACCAGGGCCAAACACAAATTTTGCCCCCCAATCCCCAAAATTTGCATCCAAAACAAAAAGAAATCATGTCCTAAAGGACCTCCATACTATGCCTCTACTGCACATGCGCAGTGACGCAGTCGTCCCGAAATTGGCGCCAATTATCATTCTTACTGGCAGTGCCTGGTCAGCGCTATGTACTCAGCGGGGAGGCAAGAGTTCCCAACTCCAGGGAGGGCCATCCCCGTCTGGCTCCTTGGTAAGTATAAAAAATATATAAATTACTATAAATTTTTTAACATTTTTATACCGTACCAATGACCCAGACTTAGCTGAATAGTAAACAGGCTGGAGGGCCTAGGACATAGAGGAAAATCCAATAAGCTCAACTATATAGTAAAGAGGTAACCCCTTAAGGAGAAAAGGAGTATTAGGCTTTACATGTATCTTTCTTATTTAATATTAAATTAGAAAGATACACTACCCTTAATAATTGAGCACAATAACATTCATGTTCTCTATTAACATGCAGTATAACCCTTATACTAATTATTTTTAAAGCAAGCCAATAAATAAAGTAGTCCAGAGAATTGAGACTCTTTATAGTCATTTAAAAGTGTCCGAGTATTGTATATTAAAGCCTGTTTGACACTTGACATATACAAATGCTTCACACCGAGCTACACTTTAAAAATAAGACATGAATGAATTTAAACATTAATATTACACTTTAAAACCATCCCGGAAGCGACTCAGAAATACTGACTTGGAGGAGGCATTCCCTTGCTTTTCACTATAAAGCAGGTGACCTAAGGGAACACCCCCCACCCCCCTTCCCCTTGCCCTGGGTCAAATAGCCCAGAGCGAAGAGGGCAGCCGGACGGAGTCACTGCCGGAACAGAAAGCCTGCATAACTATAGTTGCAACTGTTTAGTGGACGACATTCTGAGCAACAGATAACGGACCTAAACAATGCAGGTCTCCAGAAATGGACTCAATATTTCTGAGATAAAAATTCGTAAATGTGGATGGCTGAGACCAATAAGCAGCCTTCATTAAATCTGTAATAGCAACACTATTAGCATAAGCCCAGGAAGTAGAAAGAGCTCTTACTTCATGAGCAGAAATCTTAAGCACAGACTGCTGAGAAGATAAATCTTCATAAGCAGTACGGATAGTTAACTGAATCCATCTAGCAATAGAATGGACTGAAATGTCCTTTCTATTAGGCATCAAAGACAGAAAGAAACGTTTCCGTCCCTTTCTGATAAACTGAGATCTCTGTTTATAGATACGTAGTGCTCTAACAAGACAGAGTAAAGGCCTACGCCCGTCTGAAGACGGAAGAGCCTTAATAACAATAGGTTACGGATATTTATTAGGAGCCTGATTCTTAGCTAAAAAACCCACATTAGTAGTGAAGGTGATAGTGTTCCCAACACTACGATAATGAGAATCATCCACCGATAGTGCATGAAGCTCACTGACTCTTCTGGCAGAAGAGAAAGCTAAGAGAAAAGCTGTCTTATAAGATAAGAATTTGAAATCTACTGTCCCAAGAGGTTCAAATGGCTTTTCCTTCAATTTAAGGAGAACCCAAGCTAAATTCCACTTAGGAATTAATCTAAGAGTTCTGGGTCTATTTATCGAAAAGTTTCTAACCAACTTCGATAAAGAGACATTAGATCCAATTTGTAAACTATCATGATGTGCATAGGTATCAAATAACATAGATCTATAACCCTTTATAGTAACAGGCTGCAGTTTGATTTCGTCAAACAAGTATACTAGAAAGTTT
The DNA here is from genome assembly GCA_031216915.1 of Pictodentalium vernedei. Classification (NCBI taxonomy): domain Eukaryota; kingdom Metazoa; phylum Mollusca; class Scaphopoda; order Dentaliida; family Dentaliidae; genus Pictodentalium; species Pictodentalium vernedei. The sequence continues at coordinate 509,977,331 of CM062294.1, read as the reverse complement.
GCAATGTATGGTATAGAGGGATCAAATATATCTAAAGAATGATCCCTACACCAACGACGAAAAACCTTCCACTTAGCCGCATAGTTTAGCGAAGAGGAGGTCCTCCTACAGTTAGAAATCGCGTCCACTGCTCGTCCTGTAAAGTGCTTGCCATGCAAGAAGGACCGCACAACAGAAAAACGTGAAGGTTGAGACCTTGCGGGTTGTGATGGAGTTGGCACGATTTCCCCTGCGAAAGAAGATCCTCCCGTGGAGGAAGCTTCCGCGGTAGGTCCCACAACAGACACCTGAGTAGATTTATCCACGGTCTCTGTGGCGACAGAGATGCTACCAATAGAATCTTGCATTGAGATTGTTTTATCTTTAGCAATACTTGTTGAATTAACGGCGCTGGAGGATACGCATATCCTATCATTCCGTCCCAAAATCGACAGAGCGTCTACTGCAAATGCTCTTGGATCCGGACACGGAGACACATACGTCTGCAACTGATTGTTGAGATGTGTCGCAAATAAGTCTATCATTGGCCGTTCCCATTGGTAGCAAATCTGATTGAATACTTGTTTGTTGAGAGTCCACTCCGACGGCAACAAACGACCCTTTCGTGAAAGGGAGTCTGCTAGCACATTCAGACGACCCGGTATGTGACGGACCGAAAGAAGAACGTGATGTTCTAACGCAAACAGAAGGATTCTTTCCGTTAGATTGAACAACGGAACTGAATGAGTGCCTCCCTGATTCCGTATATACGCCACTACTGTCGTATTGTCGGATAGGATTTGGACATGAGCATCGTGAATAATGTCCATCCAGTGACGTAACGCAAGCCAAATTGACATCATTTCCTTGATGTTTATGTGCTTGCACAGGAATTGCGGATCCCAAAGACCCTGGCATCTCGAATCCGTTGGGATTAATGATGCACTCCAACCTGTTTGACTGGCATCCGTCATAACGGTAAAACTCGGATCCGGCAACTGCAGCGGAACTCCTTGAGTTAACCACTGAATGTTTGCCCAAGTCTGAATCTCTTGTTTCACTTGATCTGACAAGAGAACGTCTACATCGAGCGAATGAATTTTCACACTCCAATTCTGAGTCAGGAAAATTTGAAGAGGACGTGTGCGTAACCGCCCCATCGGAATGAGATCCGAGGCGGCTCCGCACAGACCTATCAGTCTCATAAATTCTCTCGCCGTGACTTTGTCTGCGTGCAGACAATAGCGAGCGTAACAACTGACTAATTTCGCTCTGGTTAACGGCAGACGAACGAGATTGTTGTGCGTCTCGAAGCTCATTCCCAGATGAGTGAATGACTTGGACGGCACCAGATCCGACTTCTCCTCGTTTACTATAAAACCGAGACGTCGGAGCAATAGAAGAAGATTCTGAACATCGTTCTGAAGCGTTAACTCGTTGCCGTACCTCTGAAGAATGTCGTCCAGGTAGGCCGACGTTACTGCAAACGAATGAGCTCGGAAGTAGATCATTACCGAGTTCATTACCCGAGTGAAAGCCCAGGGTGCTAGATTCAATCCGAAGCACATCGCCCGGAATTGATACACCACTCCAAAGACTGCGAAGCGTAGATACTTTCGGAATGTCGGATGTACCATGACGTGAAAGTACGCATCTTTGAGATCTATGCTCGTTCACCCGAATACTCGCTCTGACCGATCGAATCATCTCCATATAAAACTTCGGAGCTATGATCAGCTTGTTTATCCAGCTCAAATCTATGACTGGACGGAACGAGCCGTCTGGTTTCGGAACCAGAAACAGATGGCTGTAGAATCCCGGAGATTCCTGGTTTTCTACGACCTCTACCGCGTTCTTCATTAAAAGAGACTGCACTTCTGATAACAGAGCGTCTCTTTTCTGTGGATTTGACGGAAGATGAGTCCACTTTGGACTTCGAGTTAATGGAGGCTTTCGTTTGAAGGATATCTTTAGACCTTCCGAAGTCACTCCTCTCACCCAAGGGTCGTCCGTAATCGACGCCCACTCTTGTGAAAAGCTCGACAACCTTCCGCCAACCGGAACGCGATAGAGGTTTAAGCCATCACCTCCTGGACCTGCGAGGCCTGCGGTAGGAGAAACCACGTCTTCCACGACCCGCACCTCGCCTCGTCGACCTCGGGGCGTCCGACGGATTGTCCCGGCCTGAAGGACGTCCCGAACGAGAGTCGCTATCCTGACGGTCTCTCGAATAAGACCAAGAGGAAGCACCGGAACCTCTATAGGAACCTCTCTTGGGCGCATTAGACCCAGAAGTGCCTGTCTTATTCGTGTCTGCTGTATCCGACTTCTTAGGAGCAGATCTGAACAACAGAGAATCATTAGCTTTCTTTTTAATTTTATCATAAATAGCGGAAAGCTTGCCGTCAAAGAGAAGTTCTCCTGAGACCGAAGCGACTCTAAGAGAGTTCTTCACCTTAGAATCCACTAGTGTGGATGTAGCTAGGGCTGCGTCACGTCTAACCAACTCCAGATTTGCCACTGAAAGGGCGGAGTTACACGTGGAATAAGCTACTGCCCTTGAAAGAAGTCTTAAAGAGGATTGTATATCCTGAAACTCTTCCCCTTGAAGGCGCAGTGATAACGCCTTAGTAAGGTGATCTGCGTAAGATAAGGCATCTAAATTGGCTCTGTTAGACGCAATAGCTGTTTCCAACACCGCGGTTGGAATAGAAGCTGACGACGGTAATGATAGCTCTAAGTCTTCCGCCTCGTCGTCCATACGCAGAGGAACTCTCGGTATACCCTGTCCTGCCGTATTGAATTTATTCCTTGCATTAATGAAAGGCAGGTTGAGAGTATTAGCGGACAAGAAACCTGCTTTCCCCGTCCTGGAAGCAAGTTTAAATATAGCGTCGTTCAATAATTCAAATGTTCTAGCAACATTATTGGACTGCGACGGAAACTCGGGAGCGATGTCCCTGAACCGCTCAAAAAATTCAGAGTCCAATGACGCTATAATTCTCTTGTCCGGAAGCGCAGCAGTCTGGCCCGACGGAACAACTTGAGGGAGAAAGTGCCGGATGAAGTCCACGGCAGCTTTATGTTGTTCCGAAAGGGATAGCTCCAAGTCATCCGTATCCCTTTCACCATCCGGTCGGACCTCATGATGCTCCCGGTCGTCCGCCCCCGATGCTTCGGCGGAGCGTACCGACCCAGCGCCGTCGGATAATTCTCGATCCGACACCGTTTCTGTCGGCTGCTGGGATGCTGCGATAAGCTGTGCTATCTGCACAAGAATGTCCGGCGTCGAGACCTGCGGAGGCGCAGTCTTGCGCTGCTTCGCCGAGGGCAGCTCCGCATCAGATGGCTCCCGCATACTTTTCCTATGCGAACGTCCGGAGTCCATCGGTCTCGAATCCCTGGCTGCCGGATGGTGTGACCTGGTCGCCGAAGAATCCTTCATCGGCGAAGCTGGTAATATATCGGCGGTCACGCAGCCAAGGTGCGGTCGTGTGCGCTGACGAGAAGAGGAAGCCTTAACAGTCTCTGCGGACTGCTTATACAACGGAGCGTCCCGAGCGATGGACGTTTGCTCCGCTAAAGACACATTTTGTACCACAACATCTGGTCCCAGATGTTGTTGTACGAGAGAGGGACCTCTCTCGCTCGCGGCCCGGCTGGACCTGGACGAGCTAGGAACCGGACTAAAAGGCTTCCTCCGTTCTCGCTTACTATCCGCCGTCACTGGGTGTGAATCTATTATGTTTATAGTGCTCGCATCACCCAAAATTTCCTCTTGGACCGCATCGGACGAACCCGGCTGCCGAACCATTCGGTGAATGGACGCTACACCGGGCGAGCTAGCGGACGACATTTGTCTAATCTCCATGAGCACTTTTGCCGCTAGCTCTGAATTCATTTGTGACGACGAACGCACACTTGAAGAAGATAACATGGAAACATCACCCTGATCTGGTTCCTCTGAAATAGAAACTGAGAGAGTAGAGTGACCTTGCGGAGAAAGAGCCGGCATCGCGCTTTCTCCAGAAACAACATATCGTGACACACGTTTCCAATGTTTCTCATCCCAATGTTCACATATAGGACAGGGATTAATGTGAGAACACTGACTACAATTAATACAATGATCATGAAAGTCAGAGGAAGATTTCTTCCTATTACAATTTGAACAACGTCCCTTCATTGTGAAAGAACAACAATAAGTCCTAGTTACTCGCAAAAACCCCTGACACAAAGATACATAATAACATGATCCATTAATAAATGAAAAAACAATTGCAAAACAAAATAATTTTGAAAAAATATTTTTTCAGCGAAGCCCAAGTTGCTGAAAAGTAACGTTGAGCCCCGATGGATCCGATGGCAAAGTGTGGTCAAAAATTTTAAATTTACATTAAATAATTAATGAGACACTTTCGGATAATATAAATGTATCTTATAGTGAGATAAACTACAGCAAAAGCAAACAGCCCCCCTCAAAAAAGGCTGTTGCCAATGAAAACAAACAGTGTAAAAAAACCAGAAAACATGACTCCAGGCACTGAAAAAACTGGCCCGGAATCAGTCATCAATTACACTCTATCTGATGCAAAACAGAGACTCCCAGGGGAGAATCTGCAGAACATCAGATGGAAGATGCAGAACACAAACGTTATACACCCATGGGTGAAAACGTAACTATGGGGAAAATAACAGAAAACATTCTGTAACCAAGCAACTCTCCCAGGAAATTTTAGAAATGAAATTTCTCAAAAATATGCCAAAAGCATGGGAGAATTGCAAGGGGGGGACTTTAGAAGGCTAGGGGAGAGGAAACACTGAATAAGCAGTGCAACAATTAGCAAGAATGACAACAAGAGGCCCATGCCTCGAAAATAGGCAACTTAACATAATTTCATCAAAAAATTTTAAGTACAGCCCTGATTATTTTTTGTCACTTCTTTTTCCTCTCCTCCTTCTATCCTCCTTAGAATCACATTTTCTCCAAAAATTACGTGTCTGGCATCCTTTAAACTGAGATTTACAAGCACAAAGATCAGTGAGATATTGACTGATGAAGGGCCAAACAGAGAATGATAATTGGCGCCAATTTCGGGACGACTGCGTCACTGCGCATGCGCAGTAGAGGCGTAGTATGGAGGTCCTTTAGGACATGATTTCTTTTTGTTTTGGATGCAAATTTTGGGGATTGGGGGGCAAAATTTGTGTTTGGCCCTGGTTTTGTTAGAGTTAGCACCAGCTAAGTCTGGGTCATTGGTACAGTATAAAAATATACCCCCTCCCTCTGAACACTCTGTTCTGAAAATACCAGTCCTTTTCAATGAAAACTGCAAAATTAACTGCTTATTGGTGAAGGGGGTGAGAGTGCCTCAACCCCCTCCCCATCTCATACACCCATGTAACTAAGTCACATAGGTGGCATTCGATTTAAGTTTTGTTGCTGAGAATTAATGCAAAATAAGAAATATTCTTGTATAAAACAGAAATACTAGCAAAAATCCTTAATTAGTCATTTAAAAAATGCACATCAATCTGTGTTGGAAAATATTGTCATATTGTCTGTGTTTTAAATATTCTAATAATTATTTTTGAATTTCAGGGAAGTCATCTCATAAAATTGACAATATATTGCATTCATCAGACCACATGTATTTACCACCCCTCCCCCTCTTCATGGTCTCATTCCCACCCTACTCGAGATTTTTCAGAATTTCTGTAGTGGGTAGCTGGTAAAATTTTTTAATTTCCCCAGTACAAACTCCAGAAAGTCATATTTTAGCAATACTATATCCCCCTAAAAAAGCCCTTCCACCCTGCCCCCACAAAAAAATAAAATAAAATAAACGTGTTGCCCCAACACACACTAGCACGTAAAAAACATTGGTTCCAAAAATGTAAAAAAAAACCCAGGCTTTTCATTCTTTCGAATTTATTTTCTTTATTCAGCTAGCGTGTGTGTGTGTGTGTGTGTGGGGGGGGGGGGGGGGGGGGGGGGGGGGGAGGGGGGGGGGGGTGGTGGTCATCTAGTCAGGGTGGAATTGGAGATAGTTAATTAGTAAAGTTCTGCATGTACTAGCTGTCAAACATCTCCAGACGCTGTCGGCGTCTGTTTTTCCGCTTCATGTTGACCAGTATTCAAGATTCATTTAGTCTTGCTTCCTGAGGACTACTTCACCTTAACATGCTTTTCAAAGTGTGTTTACGTTGGCAAAAGTGTGAATCCAATAAGATTACAGTTACACAGTAAGCCTCGCATCGACTCGCCGGCAGCACGCAGCGGTGAGGGCAACATTGCAACAAAGTTTTATAGGAACTGCACTTGTGGCTGGCTGCAATATCGAACCCAATTGGACTTTTTTTGCACTACAATTAATTAAGTTTTCCTCGATTTTCAATAACGAAAGCAAAGGTTGAGTTTCACTGTTCAATTTCTTAGGCAGAGATCATGTGTCTTTCATGACTTTCAACAGTTTTTAGCATAGTTGTGCATCAAACATTTCGTAATGAGAATCGGTAATTCCGACAGATAAATATAGCCGATGGTTCTCATTGGTTATATTCCACTGAAAGCTGCAAACTATAAGAACCACTCTAACGAGAGAATTTGGGTACTTTTTATCGGATTGCACTAGAGCTTTCTGGTTAAAATTACCGCATGCCCCTAAAATCCATGTGATGGTGACAAATACAGTTACGGGTGTGTAATAAAAATCTGTACTTCATATGTATGTTTGTTTAGCACCTAATTGGTTAAGATGGAAATATGACCAAAATCAAAATTAGAAAAGGTTAGAACAGATGAATGTTCAAACTCAAAACTCTTACAGTTTTGCATTAAAACATCTTAATTTAAAATGAATATTAATATTAAAACATTTTTTTAGAAAAAAAATAAATTTAGAGGGTTCATTATTGCTAGCTGTTAATACATGCATTTGAATAGATTTAAATTTGTTCTCTCAAATATTTTAATCTGTCCTCTCAAAAATTTTAAAGTGTATGAATTTGTTTTCACACAACTAGTAAATTAATTTACTGAATTATTTTAAGTTAATGATGGCAAATTATTGATCAGTATGTATTATTAATTCCATTCTGGAAATTCTCTAGTAGCACATGAATACTGAAAAGTGTATTAGTTGTGATTTTCCATATTTCAAGCAGCAAATGGATATAAATAATAATCTGTCCAGTCTAACTCTTCCTACTATTCTCAAAAGTTTGTCCTGTAATACAAATGAACACACCTACATTAATTTAATTTTATTCCATGCTCACCTATGTTACTACCTGTAAAAACCCATATGTTAAATTTTAGCCTTTAGGCCTAAAAAAATTAAAATCTGTTTCTCAGGCCCTCCCGCATGGCCCTTTTGGCTGCCACATGCTCTATTTTTATAACCAATCCAAACTTAAAAAAATCAAAATCAAATGGTTTATGTCTGATATTTTACCCAAGTTAATAAAATTGTCCCTTGAGTGCAAGAAGGCTTTGCAATGCTTTAGCATTGCAAAGCCTTCTTGCACTCAAGGGATGTAATACAGCACTACCCATGCTCTTCTGTAGGTTATGAGGCCTAAAACATAAAATAAACCAAGAACATGAACAAAGGAAATAATTACAAAAATAAAAAATAAAATAAAAAAATGCCCGCCCGCATGCAATTTTACAAAAAAATGGCCTGAGAAACAGAAGATCTACTTTGTGTGGCCTTAACCCCACTACCGGTGTAAGGCTTCTACTGCGGTTAAAATGTTTTCAATGGGAATTCCATTACAAAAATTTACACCTACAGTAGGAACTACAAATTCACACTTCGCCATGTTTCATTCAAACGTACGACATTTTGTGGTACTATCTACTACAGAACATGTCAAGTGTATTATCACTAAATCACCCACCTAGTGGAGATTCCACCCAAGCAATGATTGCAAATTTGTTGCAAAGCATAACAAGCACAAGCAAAGTTCCAGCCAATGACCTCTGGGTTAAACCCAAGGGTCCATTAAATGAAACATTGCTTGTGTTTTGTGTTCATATGTACAGAATTTGAAAGTGATACTTTGGATGATAACTCCACTCCACAGGTGATTTTGTTACAATCCACTCTCCATGTACTGTATGCGCAATGACTTATTAAGTTTAAAATATTTACAATTAAATATTTAAAATAAAATTTAAGAATTGTTAATAATTTGACTGAAAAAGAAAGGTAAATTCAATCCCCCCCCCCCCTCGTGACCTTCACCTTGCAGATGCGGCAACTGCCTGACTGTCCTTAACATTTACAAAAAGTTTAACAATTGTACTATGATTTAGTTCTGAGTTATGGCTGAGACATGAATAATGACCGATTTTTAGTGTGACCTTGAAATGTGACCATGACCTTGAAGGTACGAACCCGGCTATGGTGTGTGACACATCCTCCCATGGTCCTTTATAATTGTGTGAAGTTTGATGACTGTGGCCCTAACCGTGTTCAGTGTGACCTTGAAATGTGACCTTGACCTTATGGACCTGGCTGTGGTGTGTGAAACATCCACCCGTTGTCCTTTATAATGGAGCGATGTTAGATGATTGTAGCCCTAATAGTTTTGGAGTTATGCTTGAGACACGATTTGTGACCCTGAACATATGAAGGTCAATTGTGACCTCCACCTTGCAGATGCGGCGGAAACTATTATACACAACACATCTTCTGACTGTCCTTAACATTCTAAAAAGCTTAATAATTGTACTATGATTCGTTTCTGAGTTATGGCTGAGACACGAATATTGACCAATTTTTAGTGTGACCTTGAAATATGACCTTGACCTTGAAGGTACAAACCCGGCTATGGTGTGTGACACATCCTCCCATGGTCCTTTATAATTGTGTGAAGTTTGATGACTGTGGCCCTAACCGTTTTTGAGTTATTGGCTCGGGCACACACACACATGGATGGACGGACGGACAAACACACACTTCAATCACTGTATGGAACCCGACTTAAGCCGGGGGGCATAACAAATATGTACTAGAGCTGGTAATCAGATTTAAACCACAAGTAGGATACGGATTTTAACCACGAGGCTGCCTCGGGGTTAAAATCCTTATCCTACTTGCGGTTTAAATCTGATTACCATACCTAGTATCCATTTATTCTCTATCTAACTACAGCTAAGGATGACCCACTGTAATGGTGAAAATGCTTTTTTGGGGTTGAAGGCAGTCAAAAGAAGAAAGAGTTTTTAAATCACTAAACAGGGTTCACGCACATATTTTGGGACCACATTCAAGGAGTTTCTGGAGTATTTGGAAAAAAACTTCTGTGGTTTTCCAAGCTATGGGACCACAAAATTGAAAGGTTTTCAAGGAACCACAGAAACTCTGCCAGTTGTATGATGTACAAGGATGGTTATTTGGGAGTTGTTGTTCCATGCCATCTCAGACATCAAATGTGGCAATGACAATGTTTTTATGTCACTGACTGCCCTTTTTATTTCTCCGATTTGGTGTATGAATGAAGTTCATGCTCACCCATACTGGAGATGTCAATTATTTTCACTGAGTTATGCGTCACTCTATGTAAATAGCCAACAATCCACTTGGACCATTATAAAGGTACATCAGCAATTTTTTTTTAAACCTCATTGTACATGGTATGGAGCATCTGTTTTCTGGCATCAGAAATTTCCCAACTTGGAAATGGGCCGCAAAGTTAGAAAACCCACCAAAATTATACAAGGCCTCAACAAGGACAAACCACTGTGGTATTCTTCATGTTCCTTGTGGAGGTCGAATATGATAGTTTCTGTTTTAAAATATAATTTGTACTCACCTTTCAGATAATAAATCTAAATCACTATCCATTTCTTCTTCTAAAGCTGCCTTTAAATCACTGATTCGTTTAAATGCTAGTTTCAAATCTGACTGGTTCTGTTCATAATCTGTTTCCATCTCCGATAAACGTTTTTCCTGAACGAGACAAAATAATGAAAGTGTCAATGACACTGTAGCTCAACTTGACAAACTTGAACTTGGTAAGTTATAAATGAAATGGCAAAATTGAAGATCATTGGGACCAATGTCAGTTTTTTTGCCAGTGGCAACATTTTTGGACAGAAACCGGAGAAATTCGATAGCTCCCATCTAGAGGCCTCCCCAAACAAGCATGCCAGGTTTCAAAGCAATCCGATCATAAATGTGCCCTGTAGGGTGTACAAAAGGGAAATATTGTGGTCTGACTAGACTAAATTCTAAGAACGTTGGCCGTGGCAACATTTTTTGACGGAAATGGAAGAAAATCGATAGTTCCCATCTAGAGGTCACCGTAAATAAGCATACCAGGTTTCAAAGCAATCTAATCATAAATGAGCCCTGTAGGGTGAGCCAAAGGGAAATATTGTGGTCTGACTAAACTAAGTTCTAAGAATGTTGGCTGCGGCAACATTTTTTGATGGAAATTGAAGAAAATCGATAGCTCCCATCTAGAGGTCACCCCAAACAAGCATGAAGGGTTTCAAAGCAATCCGATAATAAATGTGCCCTGTAGGGTGTGCCAAAGGGAAATATCGAGTCTTCTGACTAAACCAAGTTCTAAGAACGTTGGCCGCGGCAACATTTTTTGCCGGAAATTGAAGAAAATCGATAGCGCCCATCTAGAGGTCACCCTAAATAAGCACACCAGGTTTCAAAGCAATCAAATCATAAATGTGCCCTGTAGGGTGTGCCAAAGGGAAATATTGTGGTTTGACTAAACTAAGTTCTAAGAATGTTGGCCGCGGCAACATTTTTTGACAGAAATTGAAGAAAATCGATAGCTCCCATCTGGAGGTCACCCCAAACAAGCATGCCAGGTTTCAAAGCAATCCGATCATAAATGTACCCTGTAGGGTGTGCCAAAGGGAAATATTGAGTCTTCTGACTAAACTAAGTTCTAAGAACGTTGGCCGCGGCAACATTTTTTGACAGAAATTGAAGAAAATCGAGAGCTCCCATCTAGAGGTCTCCCCAAACAAGCATACCTGGTTTCAAAGCAATCTGATCGTAAATGTACCCTGTAGGGTGTGCCAAAGGGAAATATTGAGGTCTGACTAAACTAAGTTCTACGAACGTTGGCCGTGGCAACATTTTTTGCCGGAAATTGAAGAAAATCGATAGCTCCCATCTAGAGGTCACCCTAAATGAGCGTATCAGGTTTCAAAGCAATCAAATCATAAATGTGCCCTGTAGGGTGTGCCAAAGGGAAATATTGTGGTTTGACTAAACTAAGTTCTAAGAACGTTGGCCGCGGCAACATTTTTTGACGGAAATTGAAGAAAATCGATAGCTCCCATCTAGAGGTCACCCCAAACAAGCATAAGAAGTTTCAAAGTAATCTGATCATAAATGCGACCTGTGAGGTGTGCCAAAGGAAATAGTGGACGTACGTACTAACGTACTAACGTACGTACGTACGCCGACAGACGAGAAGTGATGGCAATAGCTCAGCTTGACTTTGTCAAGTTGAGCTAAAACTAGCTCATAAATAGCTGTCCTCTCTGTTATTTATTTATTGGTGTTTAATGACACTTTCAACATCCAGGGTCACCATGTGTCAGACAGTTTTACAGGTGAAGGAAGGTGGAGTACCCGGAGAGAATCACTAAGCAACAGCGCGCAACTGTCAGACTCCCCAATGAACTGACTCCATACAAGCACGGTTAGCACTGGAAGACAAGTGCACCATCGACTTACATTACACCTTAGTTTCCAGCGTCACCATGCCCGTACCTGGGCAATCAGGATTAAACCTTTACCCGTTACTTAACGGCCCAAACCGGCCAGCGCTATTCTAAAAAATCTCCAATTAATTTTCATTATTTTTTCATTTTATGTCTCAAAAACATAGGTTATGACCCCTTTTGGAACGGTTCCAATGGGGGGGGGGGGGTCATAACCTATGTTTTTGAGACGAAAAATGAAAAAAGTTAAAAAATTTATAGTAATTTATATATTTTTTATACTTACCAATGACCCAGACTTAGCTGGTGCTAACTCCACAAAAACCAGGGCCAAACACAAATTTTGCCCCCCAATCCCCAAAATTTGCATCCAAAACAAAAAGAAATAATGTCCTAAAGGACCTCCATAATACGACTCTACTGCGCATGCGCAGTGACGCAGTCGTCCCGAAATTGGCGCCAAATATCATTCTTACTGGCAGTGCCTGGTCAGCGCTATGTACTCAGCGGGGAGGCAAGAGTTCCCAACTCATGGAGGGCCATCCCCGTCTGGGTCATTGGTAAGTATAAAAAATATATAAATTACTATAAATTTTTTAACATTTTTATACTGTACCAATGACCCAGACTTAGCTGAATAGTAAACAGGCTGGAGGGCCTAGGACATAGAGGGAAATCCAATAAGCTCAATTATAAAATAAAGAGATAACCCCTTAAGGAGAAAAGGAGTATTAGGCTTTACATGTATCTTTCTTATTTAATATTTAAATTAGAAAGATACACTACCCTTAATAATTGAGCACAATAACATTCATGTTCTCTATTAATATCCAGTATAACCTTTATACTAATTATTATTAAAACAAGCCAATAAATAAAGTAGTCCAGAGAATTGAGACTCTTTATAATCATTTAAAAGTGTCCGAGTATTGTATATTAAAGCCCGTTTGACACTTGACATATACAAATGCTTCACACCGAGCTACACTTTAAAAATAAGACATGAATGAAATTAAACATTAATATTACACTTTAAAACCATCCCGGAAGCGACTCAGAAATACTGTCTTGGAGGAGGCATTCCCTTGCTTTTCACTATAAAGCAGGTGACCTAAGGGAACACCCGCCCCCCCCCCTTCCCCTTGCCCTGGGTCAAATAGCCCAGAGCGAAGAGGGCAGCCGGACGGAGTCACTGCCGGAACAGAAAGCCTGCATAACTATAGTTGCAACTGTTTAGTGGACGACATTCTGAGCAACAGATAACGGACCTAAACAATGCAGGTCTCCAGAAATGGACTCAATATTTCTGAGATAAAAATTAGTAAATGTGGATGGCTGAGACCAATAAGCAGCCTTCATTAAATCTGTAATAGCAACACTATTAGCATAAGCCCAGGAAGTAGAAAGAGCTCTTACTTCATGAGCAGAAATCTTAAGCACAGACTGCTGAGAAGAAGATAAATCTTCATACGCAGTACGGATAGTTAACTGAATCCATCTAGCAATAGAATGGACTGAAATGTCCTTTCTATTAGGCATCAAAGACAGAAAGAAACGTTTCCGTCCCTTTCTGATGAACTGAGATCTCTGTTTATAGATACGTAGTGCTCTAACAGGACAGAGTAAAGGCCTACGCCCGTCTGAAGACGGAAGAGCCTTAATAACAATAGGTTCCGGATATTTATTAGGAGCCTGATTCTTAGCTAAAAAACCGACGTTAGTAGTGAAGGTGATAGTGTTCCCAACACTACGATAATGAGAATCATCCACCGATAGTGCATGAAGCTCACTGACTCTTCTGGCAGAAGAGAAAGCTAAGAGAAAAGCTGTCTTATAAGATAAGAATTTGAAATCTACTGTCCCAAGAGGTTCAAATGGCTTTTCCTTCAATTTAAGGAGAACCCAAGCTAAATTCCACTTAGGAATTAATCTAAGAGTTCTGGGTCTATTTATCGAAAAGTTTCTAACCAATTTCGATAAAGAGACATTAGATCCAATTTGTAAACTATCATGATGTGCATAGGTATCAGATAACATAGATCTATAACCCTTTATAGTAACCGGTTGCAGTTTGATTTCGTCAAACAAGTATACTAGAAAGTTAGCAATGTCTGGTATAGAGGGATCAAATATATCAACAGAATGATCCCTACACCAATGACGGAAAACCTTCCACTTAGCCGCATAGTTTAGCGAAGAGGAGGTCCTCCTACAGTTAGAAATCGCGTCCACTGCTCGTCCTGTAAAGTGCTTGCCATGCAAGAAGGACCGCACAACGGAAAAACGTGAAGGTTGAGACCTTGCGGGTTGTGATGCAGTTGGCGCGATTTCCCCTGCCAAAGAAGATCCTCTCGTGGAGGGAGCTTCCGCGGTAGGTCCCACAACAGACACCTGAGTAGATTTATCCACGGTCTCTGTGGCGACAGAGATGCTACCAACAGAATCTTGCATTGAGATTGTTTTATCTTTAGCAATACTTGTTGAATTAACGGCGCTGGAGGATACGCATATCCTATCATTCCGTCCCAAGGGATCGATAGAGCGTCTACAGCAAATGCTCTTGGATCCGGACACGGGGACACATACGTTTGCAACTGATTGTTGAGATGTGTCGCAAATAAGTCTATCATTGGCCGTTCCCATTGGTAGCAAATCTGATTGAATACTTGTTTGTTGAGAGTCCACTCCGACGGCAACAAGCGACCCTTTCGAGAAAGGGAGTCTGCTAGCACATTCAGACGACCCGGTATGTGACGGACCGAAAGAAGAACGTGATGTTCCAACGCAAACAGAAGGATTCTTTCCGTTAGATTGAACAACGGAACTGAATGAGTGCCTCCCTGATTCCGTATATACGCCACTACTGTCGTATTGTCGGATAGGATTTGGACATGAGCATCGTGAATAATGTCCATCCAGTGACGTAACGCAAGCCAAATTGACATCATTTCCTTGATGTTTATGTGCTTGCACAGGAATTGCGGATCCCAAAGACCCTGGCATCTCGAATCCGTTGGGATTAATGATGCACCCCAACCTGTTTGACTGGCATCCGTCATAATGGTAAAATTCGGATCCGGCAACTGCAGCGGAACTCCTTGAGTTAACCACTGAATGTTTGCCCAAGTCTGAATCTCTTGTTTCACTTGATCTGACAAGAGAACGTCTACATCGAGCGAATGAATTTTCACACTCCAATTCTGAGTCAAGAAAATTTGAAGAGGCCGTGTGCGTAGCCGTCCCATCGGAATGAGATCCGCAGCGGCTCCGCACAGACCTATCAGTCTCATAAATTCTCTCGCTGTGACTTTGTCTGTATTTAGACAATAGCGAGCGTAACAACTGACTAATTTCGCTCTGGTTAACGGCAGACGAACGAGATTGTTGTGCGTCTCGAAGCTCATTCCCAGATGAGTGAATGACTTGGACGGCACCAGATCCGACTTCTCCTCGTTTACTATGAAACCGAGACGTCGGAGCAATAGAAGAAGATTCTGAACATCGTTCTGAAGCATTAACTCGTTGCCGTACCTCTGAAGAATGTCGTCCAGGTAGGCCGACGTTACCGCAGACGAATGAGCTCGGAAGTAAATCATTACCGAGTTCATTACTCGAGTGAAAGCCCAGGGTGCTAGATTCAATCCGAAGCACATGGCCCGGAACTGATACACCACTCCTAGGACTGCGAAGCGTAGATACTTTCGGAATGTCGGATGTACCATGACGTGAAAGTACGCATCTTTGAGATCTATGCTCGTTGCATAATCGTTCACCCGAATACTCGCTCTGACCGATCGAATCGTCTCCATATAAAACTTCGGAGCGATGATCAGCTTGTTTATCCAGCTCAAATCTATGACTGGACGGAACGAGCCGTCTGGTTTCGGAACCAGAAACAGATGGCTGTAGAATCCCAGCGATTCCTGGTTTTCTACGACCTCTACCGCGTTCTTCATTAAAAGAGACTGCACCTCTGATAGCAGAGCGTCTCTTTTCTGAGGGTTTGACGGAAGATGAGTCCACTTTGGACTTCGAGTTAATGGAGGCTTTCGTTTGAAGGATATCTTTAGACCTTCCGAAGTCACTCCTCTCACCCAAGGGTCGTCCGTAATCGACGCCCACTCTTGAGAAAAACTCGACAACCTTCCGCCAACCGTAACGCGATAGAGGTTTGAGCCATCACCTCCTGGATCTGCGAGGCCTGCGGTAGGAGAAACCACGTCTTCCACGACCCGCACCTCGCCTCGTCGACCTCGGGGCGTCCGACCGATTGTCCCGGCCTGAAGGACGTCCCGAACGAGAGTCGCTATCCTGACGGTCTCTCGAATAAGAGCTAGAGGACGCACCGGAACCTCTATAGGAACCTCTCTTGGGCGGATAAGACCCAGAAGTGCCCGCCTTATTCGTGTCTGCTGAATCCGACCTTTTAGGAGCGGATCTAAACAACAGAGAATCACTAGCTTTCTTTTTAATATTATCATAAATAGCGGAAAGCTTGCCGTCAAAGAGAAGATCTCCTGAGACCGAAGCGACTCTAAGAGAGTTCTTCACCTTAGAATCCACTAGTGTGGATGTAGACAGGGCTGCGTCACGTCTAACCAACTCCAGATTAGCCACTGAAAGGGCGGAGTTACACGTGGAATAAGCTACTGCCCTTGAAAGAAGTCTTAAGGAGGATTGTATATCCTGAAACTCTTCCCCTTGAAGACGCAGTGATAACGCCTTCGTAAGGTGATCTGCGTAAGATAAGGCATCTAAATTGGCTCTGTTAGACGCAATAGCTGTTTCCAACACTGCGGTTGGAATAGAAGCTGACGACGGTAATGATAGCTCTAAGTCTTCCGCCTCGTCGTCCATACGCAGAGGAACTCTCGGTATACCCTGACCTGCCGTGTCGAATTTATTCCTTGCATTAATGAAAGGCAGGTTGAGAGTATTTGCGGACAAGAAGCCTGCTTTCCCTGTCCTGGAAGCAAGTTTAAAAATAGCGTCGTTCAATAATTCAAATGTTCTTGCAACATTATTGGACTGCGACGGAAACTCGGGAGCGATGTCCCTGAACCGCTCGAAAAAATCAGAGTCCAATGACGCTATAATTCTCCTGTCCGGAAGCGCAGCAGTCTGGCCCGACGGAACAACTTGAGGAAGAAAGTGCCGGATGAAGTCTACGGCAGCTTTGTGTTGTTCCGAAAGGGATAGCTCCAATTCATCCGTATCCCTTTCACCATCCGGTCGGACCTCCCGATGTTCCCGGTCGTCCGCCCCCGATGCTTCGGCGGAGCGTACCGACCCAGCGCCGTCGGATAATTCTCGATCCGACACCGTTTCTGTCGGCTGCTGGGATGCTGCGATAAGCTGTGCTATCTGCACTAGAATGTCCGACGTCGAGACCTGCGGAGGAGCGGTCTTTCGCTGCTTTGCCGAGGGCAGCTCCGCATCGGATGGCTCCCGCATACTTTTCCTATGCGAACGTCCGGAGTCCATCGGTCTCGAGTCCCTGGCTGCCGGATGGTGTGACCTGGTCGCCGAATAATCCTTCCTCGGCGAAGCTGGCAAGATATCGGAGGTCACGCAGCCAAGGTGCGGTCGTGTGCGCCGGCGAGAAGAGGAAGCCTTAACAGTCTCTGCGGACTGCTTATACAACGGAGCGTCCCGAGCGACGGACGTATGCTCCGCTAAAGACACATTTTGTACCACAACATCTGGTCCCAGATGTTGTTGTACGAGAGAGGGGCCTCTCTCGCTCGCGGCCCGGCTGGACCTGGACGAGCTAGGAACCGGACTAAAAGGCTTCCTCCGTTCTCGTTCACTATCCGCCGTCACTGGGTGTGCATCTATTATTTTTATAGTGCTCGCATCACCCAAAATTTCCTCTTGGACCGCATCGGACGAACCCGGCTGCCGAACCATTCGGTGAATGGACGCTACACCGGGCGAGCTAGCGGACGACATTTGTCTAATCTCCATGAGCACTTTTGCCGCTAGCTCTGTATTTAATTGTGACGACGGACGCACACTTGAAGAGGATAACATGGAAACATCACCCTGTTCTGGTTCCTCTGAAATAGAAACTGAGAGAGTAGAGTGACCTTGTGGAGAAAGAGCCGGCATCGCTCTTTCTCCAGAAACAACATATCGTGACACACGTTTCCAATGTTTCTCATCCCAATGTTCACATACAGGACAGGGATTAATGCGAGAACACTGACTACAATTTATGCAATAATCATGAAAGTCAGAGGAAGATTTCTTCCTATTACAATTTGAACAAGTTCCTTTCATTGTGAAGGAACAACAATAAGTCCTAGTTACTCGCAAAAACCCCTGACACAAAGATACATAATAACATGATCCATTAATAAATGAAAAAACAATTGCAAAACAAAATAATTTTGAAAAAATATTTTTTCAGAGAAGCCCAAGTTGCTGAAAAGTAACGTTGAGCCCCGATGGATCCGATGGCAAAGTGTGGTCAAAAATTTTAAAATTATATAAAATAATTAATGAGACACTTTCGGATAATATAAATGTATCTTATAATGAGATAAACTACCTCAAAGACAAACAGCCCCCCTCAAAAAAGGCTGTTGCCAATGAAAACAAACAGTGTAAACACAGAAGAAAACATGACTCCAGGCACTGAAAAAACTGGCCCGGAATCAGTCCTCAATTACACTCTATCTGATGCAAAACAGAGACTCCCAGGGGAGAATCTGCAGAACATCAGATGGAAGATGCAGAACACAAACGTTATACACCCATGGGTGAAAACGTAACTATGGGGAAAATAACAGAAAACATTCTGTAACCAAGCAACTCTCCCAGGGAAATTTTAGAAATGAAACTTCTCAAAAATATGCCAAAAGCATGGGAGAATTGCAAGGGGGGACTTTAGAAGGTTAGGGGAGAGGAAACACTGAATAAGCAGTGCAACAATTAGCAAGAATGACAACAAGAGGCGTTTGCCTCGAAAATAGGCAACTTAACATAATTTTAACAAAAAATTTTAAGTACAGCCCTGATTATTTTTTGCCACTTCTTTTTTCCTCTCCTCCTTCTATCCTCCTTAGAATCACATTTTCTCCAAGAATTACGTGTCTGGCATCCTTTAAACTGAGATTTACAAGCACAAAGATCAGTGAGATGTTGACTGATGAAGGGCCAAACAGAGAATGATATTTGGCGCCAATTTCGGGACGACTGCGTCACTGCGCATGCGCAGTAGAGTCGTATTATGGAGGTCCTTTAGGACATTATTTCTTTTTGTTTTGGATGCAAATTTTGGGGATTGGGGGGCAAAATTTGTGTTTGGCCCTGGTTTTTGTGGAGTTAGCACCAGCTAAGTCTGGGTCATTGGTACAGTATAAAAATATTATTTATTCAAGAATTTTATTTTCAAGTGTCGTCTGCTTTTCATGTTAGGTAAAGGGTTAAGTGCCTTGCCCAAGGACACAATGCAGTTACCCCTGGTGGGGATTGAACTGTGGACCTTTCGGTTTCAAGTTCAATGCCGTAACCACTGAGCCACCATGCCCCTATTCTCACTGTTAACCCTTTTAAAGAGGGCATTCAATATCAAAAATTTATTTGAATTTTTTTTTCCACTATCATCGAGAATTTCTGGAAAGTCTGGCAAAGATTATGGCACTCTAGATCTGACTGGTTTCTAGAAAACAATCAACTATATTTCACATGACTGACGAGAGTAGAGCACAATAAATAGAAAGTAATCGCTTGACTCGACTGGTTATGTGAAATAATTCATGAGAGGTGAGGGACGTTGTAAAAACACGAGTGCGTGAATGAGCACGAGTGATTTACAATATAGTCCCTCGCCTCGAATGAATTATTTCACGTAACCAGTCCTGTCAAGCAATCACTCTGTTTATTACTTTTCATTATTAATGATAATTATATTAATTAACCCTGTACCTAACGAAACGGCAAAAAACGGTCAGCGCTATTCTAAAAAATCGCCAATTAATTTTCATTATTTTTTCATTTTTTATCTCTAAAACATTGGTTATGACCCCTCATTGGAACGAGCTCGTCGAGCTCGTTCCAATGAGGGGTCATAACCTATGTTTTTGAGACAAAAAATGAAAATAATAGTTATTCAAGAATTTTTTTTGCAAGTGTCATCTGCTTTTCATTTTGAAAGAACAAAAAACAATGAAGTCCCCATTACACCCACGGCAAAGTGTCTTCGTTTGCGTGCATGGATACATGACACAAATGTTGATTGCATAATTCACTTGTGAAGTTATTGTTTATAATCAAACCCGGAAATTCTAGTAAATCACACTTTCGAAAGTAATAAGTAACCCTATTTTTCCAATGCCTTTTAATCATTCCGCTGTACCTGTATTGTTCTTTAGTATGTGCAAACAATTAATCAAACCCATCACAAAAATACATGCCCACATTAACCCTTTAACCAAAACACAATAGCAAAATTTATTTTAAGTATTGTTTTTTCAAATTTTTCAAAAAATTTCACCCAAACCATGTCATGTGACCCCTCCATTAGAACCTTCTTGATGAGCTTGTTTCAATGAGGTCCAAAAGTTTCAGCAATACTGTATCATGTGACGCCTCATTGAAGGTTCTAACGGAGGGGACACATAAGGTATTGTTGAAACTTTTGGAAAAGTTAAAAAATTTATAGTAATTTATATATTTTTTATACTTACCAATGACCCAGACATAGCTGGTGCTAACTCTTAAAATATAGGGCCAAACACAAATTTTGCCCCCCAATCCCCAAAATTTGCATCTAAAACTAAAGAAAACATGTCCTGAAAGGCCCTCCACACTTCGCCCCTACTGCGCATGCGCAGTGTCAAGGACGTTCCGAAATTGGCGCCATTTATCATTCTAATAACCAGTGCCTGGTAAGCGCTATGTACTCAGCGGGGAGGCAAGAGTTCCCAACTCCTGGGAGGGCCATCCCCGTCTGGGTCATTGGTAAGTATAAAAAATATATAAATTACTATAAATTTTTTAACATTTTTATACTGTACCAATGACCCAGACATAGCTGAATAGTAAAAAGGCTGGAGGGCCAAGGACATAGAGCAAAATGGAATACGCTCAATAAAATAAAATAGAGTCATCCCCTGTAGGGAAAAGAAGTAATAGGCCTTACATGTATCTTTCTTATTTATGATAAATTAGAAAGATACAACACCTTCCAAAAATTGAGCTTCATACATCCATGTACTCTATTAATATCCAATAATCCTTATACTAATAATTTTTAAAGTAAGCCAATAATAAAGTAAGTCTAGAGAATAGAGACTCTTATACTCCTAAAAGTGTGTGAGAATTGCATAATCATGTCCGTTGACATATGCAATATTCAAAAGCTATACTTTAAAAACTAAGACTTGAATGAATTTTATAACTTAAACTTCTCACTAAACAACCATCCCAATAACAGCTCAGAATTACTAACTCCGGAGGAGGTATCCCCTTGTTTTCATAGTAAAAACAGGTGACCCAAGGGAACACCCTCCCCCCCCCCCCCTTTTTCTTGCCCTGGGTCAAATAGCCCAGAGCGAAGAGGGCAGCCGAACGGAGACACTGCCGAAACAGACAGCCTACCTAGCTATAGTAGCAACTGTTAAGTGAATGACATTCTGAGCAGTAGATAATAGACCTAACAATAGAGGCCTCCAGAAATGGACTCGATATTTCTGAGATAAAATTCATGAATGGATGGCTGAGCGCAATGAGCAGCCTTCAAAAATCTATAATAGCAACACTATTAATGTAAGCCCAAGAAGTAGAAGAACTCTTACTTCATGAGCCGAAAACTTAAGCACAACTGCTAAGCCAATGATATACCATAAGCAGTACGCTAGTTAATATAATCCATTAACAATAAAATGGAGCGTAACGTCCTTCTACTAGACATCAAAGACAGAAGAAGCTTACGCCCTTGTAATAAACAGATATCTGTTTATAAATACATAAACTGTACCCAGAAAGAGTAAAGGCCTATGCCCATACGAAGACGGAAGGACCTTAAAATAATAGGTTCCGGATAATAGGAGCCTAACTCTTATGCAACAATCCAACCTAAATAGTAACGGAAGTATTGATTCCGAAACTATGAAAGTGAAAATCATCCATCGATAGTGCATGAAACTCACTGACTCTACAGCAAAAGAGGAATCAACAGAATTACTGTCTAAAAGGTCAGAATTTGAAAACTACTGTTTCCAGAGGCTCAAATGATTACTTAGCTAAATAAGAACCTGAAGTTAAAATCCGTATAGGAATTTAATCTAAAGATTCTAAGTCTATTTATCAAAAAGTACTAACTGACTTAGATAAAGAGACAAAAGACTCAATTGTAAACTATCGTAGAGTGCATAGGTATGAGGTAACATAAACCTATAACCTAAATAACAACAGGCTGCAGTAGATCTTGTGAAACAAGTATACTAAAAAATAGCAATGAGTAGTATGGAGGGATCAACCATATGAACATAATGATCCCTACACCACGACGGAAGAGCCTCCACTTTAGTCGCATAGAATAGCGAAGAAGAGGATCTCCTATAGTAAGAAATCGCGTCCAAAGCTGGTCCAGTACAGTGCTTACAATGCAATACGGACCACACAACGGAATACATGAAGGTTGCGACCTTGCTGGTTGTGATAAAGATGACACGATTTACCCAGTGAAAAAAGATCCTCACATAGAGGAAGATTTCACGTTAAGATCCACAGTAGACAAGAGAGTAAATTACTCATGATCTCTGTGAAGATAGAGATGCTATCAACAGAAATGTATTGTGGTTGTTTATCTTAGCAATACCTGCTAAAACAACAGCGCCGGAGGATACGCGTATCCTATCATTCCGTCCTATAGATCAATAGAGCGTTAACAGTATTAGCTCAGAGATCTGGACAAGCCAACACATACGTCTGCAAATGATTAGCAAGCTGTGTCATAAATAAAACCTCATTGGGCGCTCCCATAGATAGCAAATCTGATTGAATACTTGTTTGTTGAGAGTCCATTCTGACAGCAACAAGCGACCCGTAAGAGAACGGGAGTGCGATAAAACAATCAGACGACCCAGAATATGACGGATCAAAACTGAACTTGGTGTACTATAACCAACAGACGGATTCTTTCCATTAAATTGAATAACGGAAACGAAAGAGTGCCTCCCTGGTTCCGGAGATACGCCACTACTGTCGAATTAAAGGACAGGAATTTGGGCATGCGTTTCTGAATAATGTTCATGCAATGACATAAAGCAAGCCTAAAAAACATTATTCCGCGGAAGTTAAACTGATAGCTAAAAGACTGCGGAACCCAAAGACCCTGGCACTTCGAATCCGTAGGGATCAGTATATATCCCAATCTGTTTGACTGGTAACCGTCATAACAGCCACACTCGGGTCCGGCAACTGCGGCGGCACTCTCTGAGTCAACCACCGAATGTTTGCCCCAGTCTGAATCTCTTGTAACACTAGATAGACAAGAGAATGTATGAATCAAGCAATTCATGGATTGCCGGAAAGTTGCCGTCGAAGAGAAGCTCCTCCGAGAACGAAGCGACTCTGAGAGAGTTCTTAACCTACTATCCACGCGTGGATGTAGCTAGGGCTGCATCACGTCTAACCAACTCCAATCAGCCACTGAAGGGCGGAGTTATACGTGAACAAACTACTGCCCTCAAAAGAAATTACATTGAGAATAATATCCCGTAAATCTTTTCTTGAAGACGTAATGATAACGCCTCAGTAAGGCGGATTACGTATAATAAAGCGTCTAAGTTAAGTCTACTATACATAATGTCGTTCCCAACATTGAAATTGGAAAAGACATAAACGGCGAAAAAGAATATATGCAGTCTTTAATCACACCGTCTAGACGCATATGAACTCTCGGTATGCCCTGCTCTGCCAAAATAAACTATATGTAAAAAAGATAAAATGGCAGAAATGAGCCACGCGGACAAGAAACTAAACTATCATGCTTAGTAGCAGGCTTGTATATGTATATAAATATATAGCGTCGAAAAATAAAACAAGTGTTGTAATGACAATATTGGACTGCGTCGGTAAGTCAGGGACAAAGTCCCTGTACCAATCGAAAAATCCGAGTCCAATGACGCTATAAGTCTCTTATCCAAGATCGCAGCAATGAAGTCCGAAAAATAATCACTGGAAGAAATGCCAGAAGATATGAAAGGCATCTTCCGATACTACTAAAGGGAAAACTCGAAATCTTTCGAATCCCTTTCGCCATCCTGTCGGACCCTATAAAGCGTTCGGTCGTCCGTAGCTTGATGCAACCGCGGACCGCACCGACCCAGCGCCGTCGGATAATTCCTGATTCGACCGAGAAACCGTCAATTGCTGGGATGCTGCGAAACAACTGTGCTAACTCGGATAGCACTTCCGTCACTGAGGCCTGAGGAGCAGCGGTCTTACGATGCATTGCCGCAGGAAGCTCCGAGATCGTTACCCCGTGCATACTTCCAATATGCGAGCAAACGGAGTGTATAGGCCTCGTGTCCCTTGGCTACCGGATGGCGCGACCTATTCGCTGTGGAATCACTGAATGCCGAAACTGATCGGATACTCGAGGTCACGTAGCCAATGTGCGGTCGTGTGCCCTGCTGTGAGGATGAGGAAGCATTAAAGACAGTCTCTCGGACTGTCAATATAACGGAGCGTCCCGAGCAACGGACATATGCTCCGAAAGTAAAATATCTGAACCACAACATGCGGTCCCCTATGTTGTTGGCTTCCTCCGATCTGTCCTCAATCTGCCGTCACTGGGTGAGTACTAAAGTAATTAAAGTGCTCGCATCACCCAAATCTCCTTCCTAGACCGCAACGGACGAACCCGGCAGCCGAACCATTCGATGAATGTACACTACACCGGGTGAGCTAGCGAATGTCACTCCGTAAGCGATAGACATATTCCATGAGCACTTATTGCCGCTAACTCTTCATTAACTATGACGACAGAGGCACACTTTTGAAAGACATCTCCATAACTCTTCGAACAAGAAACCAGAAATGCTTGGATAGCAAGCATAAAATAATAATATATATATCGTCGTTCAATAATTCGAAAGTTTGTGTGACATTATTGGACTATGTCGGAACTGAGGGACGATGTCCCTGAACCGAACCAAAAAATTTCTAAGTCCACCGACGCTATCAGTTTCTTATCCGGCATCGCAGCATATGTTGTTCCGAAAGGGAAAGCTCGAAATCCACCGAATCCCTTTCGGTATCCCGTCGGACCGGATGAAAGTTTCGGACGTCCGTACCCGCTTCCGCGGAGCGTCCCGACCCAGCATCGTCGGATAAAATATATGCGACAGATTCAGTTGATGCTGGGATGCTGCGATAAACTGTGCTATTAAGAAAAGCACGTCCGTTCCCGAGGCCTGTGCAGTAGCGGACTTACGATGCATTGCCGCTGGAAGCTCCGTGTACGTTGACTCCCGCACACTTCCTATGCGAACGTCCGGAGTCTGCAGGCCTCGAGTCCCCGGCTACCGACCCAGCGCTGTCGGATAATTCTCGATCCGACACCGTTTCTGTCGGCTGCTGGGATGCTGCGATAAGCTGTGCTATGTGCACAAGAATGTCCGGCGTCAAGACCTGCGGAGGCGCAGTCTATCGCTGCTTCGCCGAGGGCAGCTCCGCATCAGATGGCTCCCGCATACTTCCTATGCGAACGTCCGGAGTCCATCGGTCTCGAATCCCTGGCTGCCGGATGGTGTGACCTGGTCGCCGAAGAATCCTTGATCGGCGAAGCTGGTAATATATCGGCGGTCACGCAGCCAAGGTGCGGTCGTGTGCGCTGACGAGAAGAGGAAGCCTTAGCAGTCTCAGCGGACTGCCTATACAACGGAGCGTCCCGAGCGACGGACGTATGCTCCGCTAACGACACATTTGTACCACAACATCTGGGGCCAGATGTTGTTGAACGAGAGAGGGGCCTCTCTCGCTTGCCGTCCGGATGGACCGGAACGAGCTATGAACCGGACTAAAAGGCTTCCTCCGTTCTCCCTCCGATCCGCCGTCACTGGGTGTGCATTAAGTTAATTTTATAGTGCTCGCATCACCCCAAAATTCCTTCTAGACCGCAACGGACGAACCCGGCTGCCGAACCATTCGGTGAATGGACGCTACACCGGGCGAGCTAGCGGACGTCAAAGGCCGTCGAACCTACTAGGGTCCTCTTAGGCAATTGGCGTATTTACATGAGCACTTTTCCGCTAGCCCTTCATTAATTGTGACGACGGAGGCACACTGTTGGAAGACATCACAGATACATCACCCTAATCTTGATCGTCTGAAATAGAAATTGATAAAGTAGAGTGACCCTGCAGGGAAAGGACCGGAGTGTCCAAATCCCCAACAACATACCGTGACATACGCTTCCCATATTGTCATCGAAATCATACGATACAGAACAGGAGTTAATGCGAGTACACTGACCACATATAGAATGATAATAAGGTCAGAGGAAGACTTCCTCTTAAAACAATTGATCAATATCCTTTCAATGTGAAAAGAAAACAAGTCCTGGTACTCGCACTAACCCCTGGCAATCAAAATACATAATAATAATATGATCCATTAATATAGAAAAAATAATTGAAATCAAAATATTTTGAAAAAATATTTTTTCAGAACAGCCCAAGTTTCTGAAAAGTAACGTTGAGCCCCAATGGATCCCAAGCCTAAGTGTGGACAAAAATTTTAAAAATATTTTAAACAATTTATTCAACACTTACGAACAATAATAATGTATCTAGTTATGATTAAAATAACATAAAGATATTATTATTTAGAAATCCCCCCTCACACAGAGGGCTGTTGTAAATGTAAACAATGAGTGTAAAAACACTAAAATAAGACTCCAGGCACCCAGGCCCGAAATCAGTTACCAAAAATACACCATCTGATGCAAAACAGAGACTTCCAGGGAAGAAACTGCAGAACATCAGATGGTAGATGCAGAACACAATGCCTAACCACCCGTAGGTGAAGACGTAAACATGGGGAAAGAACAGAATTCATTCTGTTATTCAGCTAAAACTCCCAAGAAATTTTAGTAATAATAATTACAGAAACTATGCCAAAGCATGGGAGAATAGCAAGGGGGAACTTAAAGGACAGGGAGAGAGGAAAAACACTTGAAAAAACAGTGTAACTAAATAATCAGAATGACAACAAAATGGCTGCTGCCTTGAAAATAGGTAACTTAACATAATTTCATTAAAAAATTTTAAGTTACAGCCCTGATAATTTTCTGTCACACATTCTTTTCCTCTCCTCCTTTTCTATCCTCCTTTGAATCACCATTTCACTAATATTTATGTGTCTGGCATCATTTAAACTGAGATTTAAAAGCACAAAGATCAGTCAGATGTTAACTGATGAAGGGCCAAACTTAGAATGATAAATGGCGCCAATTTCGGAACGTCCTTGACACTGCGCATGCGCAGTAGGGGCGAAGTGTGGAGGGCCTTTCAGGACATGTTTTCTTTAGTTTTAGATGCAAATTTTGGGGATTGGGGGGCAAAATTTGTGTTTGGCCCTATATTTTAAGAGTTAGCACCAGCTATGTCTGGGTCATTGGTACAGTATAAAAATATAATATTTTTGAATTGCAACATTTCTAAATAATGTGAGCAGATATGGTCGATTTGTTGGGTAAAAGGTTAATGCCAACTGTCGATCTTTCCTACTTAATCAATGAAGTCAAAGGTACACAAAAATCCTAAACAAGCTGAACAGGTTTGCCATGTCTTTACTTAGAGTAAAATATCCACAACAAATTTTTAAAATAAAACTTACAATCAGGCCTGAAAATAAGCCGTCTCACATTTGCAGAAAGAGGTCGCCAGAGGGTGAAATTGATGATGATATCCCATACAGTGGGCCATTTATCCTCTGGGTACTTCTTTCTGTTTCGTTTTGGGACCCTGATTTGGATTGAGGTTCACAGAGGGTAAATTTAGTGATGCTACCCTGCTATGCAGGGTAGCATCACTAAATTCCCCCACTGGGGACCTCATTTTGCAGATGTCAGTCTGCTTATTTTCTGGCTTGCTTACAATTTCTTTTCTTCTTTGACTAGCTTCTAATTCTTTCTTCTGTGTTTCAGCTAACTCATCTCTCAACTCTCGCATTTCTCGCTGCTGTTTTCGCATTAACTCTTCAACTTGCCGTTTGGAAGAATTAAGGAGGTCTCTTTCTTCTGCTAATTTTTCTGACTGTTCTTTCACACGAGATATCTGAATCTGGAATATAAAATAGTTTTGGACATATTAGCTTTCTGCAAACAAAACTGCCCAAAAACTCTTTTTATTAATGTGCTCCTCACTGATGAACAAGAGGCCCCAAGGGGCCTTAATTGCTCACTTGACAAGTTGTTCAAAGAAGTATTTTGGATCACATTCAGCTAAACATGGCTCATCAACACTTCAGAGGAATGAAGTCATGAAATTATTATAGGGGTCCTTTTTTTTTTTTTTACATAAACTCACTCTAATTCCTTCAAAACGCATTTTGTAGCAATTTTTTCCCTCCGCTTAACTGACCCGGGGGAGGGGGGGCCAAGGAAGCGAGGGGAGGACATAGGATAAAAACATGTTCACATAAAATCAAACTAATTCATCTAGGAACTTGATTCTGAAAAGAATCGAAAAAAAAAATTCCGAAGTTTGATCCAAACTTTCAGGCAGAACCAGACCCCAAATTTTCATGCCCCAATTTTTTTTTTTCGTGTCTCAAAATTGAACAAAAATGCATAAAAAATCGAAATTTTTTTCTCCAAATTTTGGTCCAAAATTTCTGTTAGAACCGAACCCAAAATTTTTAGGCTAAACATTTTTTTTCGTCTCAAAATAGAACAAAATGCTTAAAAAATCAAAAAAAAATTTGGGGGGAATTTTGGTACAAAAAAGTCCGAACCAGACCCAAAATTTTCAACCCAGGGACCCGATTTGAACAAACTTGAATCTGACCCACCCAGAGATGATTTATACCAAAAGTTAAAGTATTCTGACGGGTGGATCTGAAGAAGAAGATTTTTAAAGAAATTTCCTCATATTGTACTAAGTTAAGATTCAGGCTCCCATTGGGAGTCCAAATATTAAACAAGGAACTCGATTTGAACAAACCTGAATCTGGCCCCCCTAGAGATGTTGTGTACCAAATAGAAAAGATTATGACTGGTGGATCTGAAGAAGAAGATTTTTAAAGAATATTCCACATATTGCACTAAGTTAAAATTCAGGGTCCAATAGGGAGCCCAAATATTAATCCAGGGACTCGATTTGAACAAACTTGAATCTGACCCCCCTAAAGATGTTGTATACCAAATATGAAAAGATTCTGACCACTGGATCTGAAGAAGATTTTTTTTGTATTTTACGGTGCTATCAGAGTTATGCCCCTTGTAGGCATGGCAACTTTATTTGAACAAACTTGAATTGACATGTGATGAGGAATATGCACACCAAATTTGATTCAATTTGGTCCAGGAGTTTGTGAGAAGTCGATAATGTCAAGTTTATGCCGGACGGACAAAGATGGACGGATGGATGACGGACGGAAAGTGATTAGTAAAGATCCCCTTGAGCTTCGCTCTGATGAGCTAAAAATGAGAATAAATAAGGAAAAGTGCAATGGAGAAAAATTCCATGATAAATTTCCTTTACTTTTCAAGTAAATTTATATGAATGCTTTGGTGCGTGTTTATTAAACTTCTGAACATGAGAGGCCGCTTTTCCGGCCCAGGAACATGAAACTTCGTAAGTTAACCCTTCACCCAATGCAGACGATATCAAAATTTATTATTTTAAATATCATTTTTTTAAATTTTTCAAAAAATTTCAACAAAACCATATCATGTGAACCCTCGTGGGAACGAGCTCGATGAGGTCGTTCCAACGAGGGGTCACATGATATGGTTTTGTTGAAATTTTTTGAAAAATATTTTTTCAACTGCTGAATTTGCATATTATGCGGGCGGATACGGGCGATTCGTTGGCTAAAGGGTTAATTAAGTTGGGTGTCTGTTAAGTTAATGTGTGGGGAAGATCAATCAATATTTTCAACGTACAGCCCCATGGCTTGTTTGCTCAGTAATAGAAAACAAAACGTCCATAAACAATTGTTTTGTTACTATTTACTGGAGAGTGCCCACAAGCATAAAAGTACCAGAAATCCTTCAAAACTCATTTCAAAACAGAAAATAATTTCACCCAATAAACCCCCACCCTCTCTCCCAACCACCATCCAGTGCACACTCAAGTTATCATCTAGAAACCATTAAAATGTATTATTTTTCACTAAGTTGAGGGGAATAACTCCAGAACAGAGAATGTGAAAATGCCAAATGCAAACTTTATCTGTATTTTGTCATTCTATACAATATGTGAAATTTTTAAAAAATTATGAACGAACACTCAAGTTATCAGTGAGAAATCATAATTTTTTTTTTCTCACTTTGTCAAGGGGAATAACTTTACAACAGTGAACATGAATATGGCCAAATATGTGAGTTTCAAAATAAATATCTGGATGCATACTCAAGTTATCATCTGAAAAACATAAATAGAGGATATGGAATGAGTGGTTATCTCATATAATATTTATGAAACGAGTGTAAGAATTTTCCGTTTTGGCGAGCCTCTGGCAAGCCCAAGCGGAAAATTCGGACGAGTTTCATAAATATTATATGAGAAAAACACTCATTTCATATTCTATTTATCATATGACACACACACGCACAAATTAGCCACTTAGTTTGACTTTTTAACCCATCACCTAACTTGAGTTGCAGACGGCACTTGGAAAAAACATCCTCGTATAACTAAAAATTTTAATTTTTTGCTTCCAAAACATAGGTTATGACCCCTCATTGGAACGAGCTCGTCGAGTTCATTCCAATGAGGGGTCATAACCTATGTTTTGGAAGCAAAAAGTGAAAATATAAAAAAAATGAATGGCGTTTTTCTTGTAGGTAAAAGATTAATACAATATAACCCACCCTAAATAGGACAGATAACGTAAATTCTCCCTACTGAAATTATGCAAATGTGACCCAGTTGTATTTTGTTTAGCCAATCAAATTGTTGAGTTTTGAAATTGACCAATGAAAGCTCCCAACTCTAATTATGCAAATTATGAAAATGTGGCCCAGTTGTATTTTGTTCAGCCAATCAAATTGTCTAGTTTTGAAATTGACCAATGAAATTGCTGGAAGGCTTTATTTATCACTGATTAATATGAAAACAAAATATCAAATGTTTTAAAGTGAATAAAACGGACGAGTCATATGATAAACAGAGGATATCTACACTGTTTTAGTGAATATCGGGAATTATCTCATGAGTGCAGATCTTATAGTTTTATTTTTCATGAGTGCTTTGTAGATTTTCTTTTTATTATATGCTACGTGACATTTTACTGTGCAATATTCAGCCCAATTCGACTGCAAACAGTTTCTTAAGACAATAACAAAGATCAGCTGATCATTCCTGCAAGGCGATGTCATGCGCTGAAGGCCAAAGCGTGACTTCATTTAGGAAGC
The DNA here is from genome assembly GCA_031216915.1 of Pictodentalium vernedei. NCBI lineage: Eukaryota > Metazoa > Mollusca > Scaphopoda > Dentaliida > Dentaliidae > Pictodentalium > Pictodentalium vernedei. The sequence continues at coordinate 509,946,042 of CM062294.1, read as the reverse complement.
TACTGAGGGAAATATCTTTTACGATAATTTGCAATAATTCACAGGCTAGCATATAATAAAATATATTATTTTTCACTTAGTAAAGGGAACAGCTCTACAACAGAGCAGAATGCTGACAAATGACCAGTATTTTGTCATTCTAGATGATTTATGAAAGTTTAAAAACAAAATATCTAAAAACATACTCAAGTTATCATACAGAAATCAAAAACTCTGACATACAGATGGCTGGACATTTGATGGGAGATGGGCAACACTTAATGCCCTGCGCATTCATCGAAAGTCATAAAAACAGATTTTTTTTTTTAACCCTTTACCCAACGAATCGCCCGCAACCGCCTGCGTAGTATGCAAATTCAGCAGCTGAAAAAATATTATTTTTCGAAAAATTTCAACAAAACCATATCATGTGACCCCTCTTTGGAACGGGCTCGTTGAGCTCGTTCCAAAGAGGGGTCACATGATATGGTATTGTTGAAATATTTTGAAAAAATTTAAAGAATTAGGCCAAAAAAAAAAAAGGAATTGATTCTCAGGCACCGCCGCGTTGAAAAAAATGGCCCGCGTTGGGCCTTTTTATTTGGACCGTCATTGCACAAAAATAGGAAACAGGGAAATTGAAAAGGGACTATTGGTTTTAAGGCCCAAAACCAACGAATAAACAGGTAAATATACACAGGCGTGTGTTAAGTGTGAGAGCCTCTGGCCTTGGCTTACATTGGGGCGAAATTCAAGTCACCCTCCCAAACTTACTTGGGAGACATGGCAGTTTACTGTATTTTCTTATGTTTTATTTTTTAAAAACACACGCTTCCGCAAAAACAGTAAACACGGTTGCTGTTAAAGTCCGTCACACGGCTATGAAAATAGCCTAAACTAGCCCAATTTTATATTTCTGAAAAGAATTGCAATGGCGTAGTCGTTCGAACAATTCGCCCCAACTGATAGCAACCAGCACAAAATGGCTATTTAAAAACAAAGTACCAGACAAAACAACGAATCACACAAGACACGCATCGAGTTAATTAGAATTTATTAAAAGTTAACCACCGTTTCAAAACAAAAAAAATGTATTGGAGACAGTTCGTCCATATCGAAATTGCTTGCGGTTACGCTCTGTTCCACTGAAAAATTGGCTGCATTGAAATTCGCCCCGCAATTTGCATTGAATATTTTTCTTTGAAAACTTGTGAAGTTTGTTGGAAGGGGGTTAAATGTAATAAGGCTACAATAGAAATCACAGGTATTTGGATGGATAAGAATGGCAGACCTTCAAAGCACCAATCGCACGTGTCAGTGAAAGATGGTTGGCAGAAATTGTCAGTTTTCTGAACAGTGTATTATTACCCAGCGCAGCCGGGAAGGGAGACAACTGAAATGTTTTGTCATTTACCAAAGAAATTAATTAACTCAAATTGTTAATAACGCTTAATTTACGAAGAATATCGAAAACTTTTTTAACTACGCTTTTCAACTCAGTCAGGGTATTCAGAAACCATGAATGACCCAGCTTCTTATATGAAGTTGAAATTTATTTTAAACACTTTAAATATTTTTTTAAAAAGAATATACCTTCTGTTACAGAGAAGAACACCCTCACCATGGTCATACTAAAAATCAAAAAAACTCACAATGATACCAAAATAATACGAGGGTGGTCAATAATATCTAGTATTCATAAAATAGTTCTGCTTTGTAAAAGTTTAAAAGTGAAGTCAGAGTTCTGTTTCTAAATACAAAAAGTGGTGATATCAGAAAATAAAGAAAAACAGTTTTAGTTTTCAATAAAATGAGTTTTATTTGTATATCATTTTACAATATGCACTTTCCATGCTTTTCAGGTAAAAACAGACATCAGAAAGTGACTTTTGCCTCTCAATCCTTTCTCACCATCTGGAAGAAATAAAAATAAAAAATAAAAATAAAATCCTCCCTCCCTCATTGATTTGAAAAAAAAATTGCCTGAGAATCAATTGATTTTTTTTTTTTGGCCTTATATTTCAAATAATAAATTTTTAAATTGTCTGCGTTGGGTAAAGGGTTAATTTAGTAAAGAATCTCCACTTAGAATGAGCTCAACAAGCTCATTCCAATGACATGACAAAGTCCATTAAAAAACTTTGAATTTTATTCATTCGTCCCGAAGTATACTAAACATGCAAAGTAAACACTAAAAAGTACTTAAAAAAGAAGAATACAAGCAACCTTCAAAAGGGCAGATAACTCTATACAGGAAAATAGTGTTGATTTAATTTTTTTAGATTGGCAAAATACAAAAGTTAACCCTTAAGGGCTTGGACAAGTGTCCTGAAATTCCCACCAGCACACAGACTCTATAGATCTAGTGGCTTAGCAGTCATTTCTAGTTAACTCTTGGCTGTTGCCTTAACAGGCAGCCAAGACTTGACTACAAACCACTGCCTACCTAATTTGTCTGTTGTCAACAGGACCTACTCCTGATGACATGTTAAGGACACCTGTACTGAGGTCGGAAATATGAATTTAAGAGTTAAACATACTCACTTCTGTTCTATGTTTGTTTGTTTGTTCATATTCTAACTTATTTTCTAGATCCCTTATTTTACTCTCTAATCTCAAAACGGAATGTTTTTCGACATAGGTGTCTTCCACCAATCGTAATTTACTGGTTAAATCTGCAACCTAAAAAAAATGTACAAATTCTTCAATATTCCAAATTCATAAAGGCTTGTCTTGCAGGATATTCAATAATGATGTGATGCATATCAAAGTAGTAAATATATATGACAAACATTTATTCTGTCACCGTTACTGTTCTTCAGTACCATGACAGACCTTAATTCTTTACCATTACTTTCAGATGACTTATGGAACTTGTTTTCCTGAATAGTTACGTTTCGTCTTACTTTTTGAAAACACTAGAATCAACCCCCGTGCAACTGTGGAATTAAGAAGACAGTGATTAAGCCACACAAAATAAATTAATTGATTCTCAGGCAATTTTTTCTTCAAATCAAAAGTGAGCAAAACTGGAGAGGATTTCGGCTGTCTTTTTACACACAGAAATACAGAAACTGCATATTTATACAAATATTTATTTATTTATTGGTGTTTAAGGTCACTTACTTATGCACAATGGCTAATCGTGACCGTGACAGTTTTACGGATGGAGGAAGCCGGAATACCTGAAGAGAACCACCGAGCATCGACGAGCAACTGTCAGCTCCTCAACATTCTAACTCTGTTCAAGCTTCGCCCAAGCAGGGTTACAGCAGTTGAAGACATGTGCACCATCAACGTGCAGTATGCCTTAGCACAAGGCGTCATCGTGCCCCCATGTAGGCAACCGGGATAAAGTGCCTTGCCCAAGGACACAACGTGGGTCGTCCTGGATGGGGATCGAACTCGGGACCTCTAGCATAGAAGTCCAACAGTCTACCACTGAACCACTGTGCCCCAGTGATAAGGCCACACAAAATAAATGAATTGATTCTCAGGCAATTTTTTCTTCAAATCAGTGTGGGAGGAAGGGTTTTATTTTTTATTTTTCTTTTGCAAAATTTGAGCAAAACTGGAGAGGATTTCGGCTGTCTTTTTACACACAGAAATACAGAAGCTGCATATTTATACAAATAAATTCATTTTTAATTTGAAAAATAAAACATTCCTCTAAAAAAAACTGTAGGTACAGCAATTCAAAGGCTTCATATTCTTTCGATGCTCTTCATATTCTCACTCTCCCATAAATTGTAACAAGGCAAACATATTGGAAACGCAACTAAATAAATATGCATCAATAAAAAAATCACGTCATCAACGCCGTAGCTGCGACGGGTGGTGCAATCTCACAAAATTCTAAGTTCATCAAGGGCCATAACTCCAAGAAAAATATTTGGAACAACACATGCATTGAACAGTGGCGAGACATCAATATGATACACTTACATGCCAAATATAAAGTCATTCCATCAAGTATTTCAAAAGTTATTGAGTTTTGAAACTCGTTGGTCACAGACAGACCGACAGACTGACAGACAGACAGACCGACATTGCCACTTATTGAGCTGCTAGTCGCAGCTAAAAATATAAAAAGTTTTGGGTGTGTTCTGAGTTTGTACTAATATAGGAATACACTGAAAGGCAATAAAAATGTTCAATGAGGGGGTTCAAATTCAATGAGGGATTGAAGAAATAAATATATATTCTGATGTGTGGTAACGTGGTATTTAGGGAAACTCCATAAATTCTGTGAAAGAGTAAGGAATCCCAAAATAGCGATGGTCAGTTTCTATTCAACCTACCACTTACCCATGTTAATGATGTTTTAAAAAGAAAACTGGCAATCATAGGTTAGCTTGGACAAAATGTCTGAGTAGTGAAGTCATCTTATAGATTGTAAGAGACCTGAAAGTCATTGTTCATTCTTTTGTACTCTTTTTGGCTTTATTCAGTACGAAACATTCTGAAGATGAAATTGTTGAGGACTCTGTTCTTCATTTCAATGTGACAAAGTAACAATTTTGCACAAATGGTATACATGTCCCAGTTACAAGTGTGACGTCATGCTCGTCCTTAAAAAAAAGTACACAGGGATTCCTTCAGTCTACATCGTAACTTCCTCAGTTGTTCGTTCTACAATAAGTGTGCTACCATCTGGAAAAACACATTCTTGTGTATATGCCCCAACAAAAGCGGAGAAGATTCTTGAAGAAGGTTCAGGTGCATTACAGAGAAGACCAATCATGTGAGAAAGCTGCAATGAATTTTTTATTTTCTCACAACCCTAGTTAATTTTAATAACACTGTTTTATGAAAATTGTAAAGCAATACTTAATTTATCTGACAATATATCTAACCAATATGTGTGGTCAGCTTTTGTTATATGTTTTTTTCACATGTTGGGGCATCCTTCACCAAGACAATGTGTATAGAAAGTATCTCTTAGGCCCCACCAACTAGATCTTCTGTTTCTCAGGCTAATTTTTGCAAAATTGCATGGGTGGGTGGGGGGGGGGGGGGGGGGTGGGGGAGGGTGATGTTTTTTTATTTTATTTATTATTTTTGTAATTATTTCTTTGCCATCAAAAGTTCATGTTCTTGGTTTGCTTTATGTTTTAGGCCTCGTAATCTACAGAATAGCATGGGTGGTGGTCTATTTCATCCCTTGAGTGCAAGAAGGCTTTGCAATGCTAAAGCACTGCAATGCCTTGTTGTCCTCAAAGGACAAATTTATCAATTTTATTAACTTGGGCAAAATATCAGACATAAACCATTAAATTTTTATTTTTTCAAGTTTACACTGATTATAAAAAGAGAGCATGCGGCAGCCAAAAGGACCATGCAGGAGGGCTTGAGAAACAGATTTTTAACTTTTTTAGGCCTTACCTGTCCCTTATATTGTTCTTTTTCTAATGTTAACTCTTCAATCTGTCGAAGCTGATCTTGAAGAGTAATCTGGTCTGTTGATTGCTGGAAGAAAAATTTCAGAAAATTATTACAAAAGTTATCCTTGTGACTTTGTAATTCCGAGTTATATTACATAAGGCTATTAACCATTTACCTAACAAATCATCCATATCCACCCGCATATTTTGTAAATTGATCAGTTAAAAAAAATTAATTTTTCAAAATATTTCAACAAAACTATATAATGTGACCCCTCATTGGAACGAGCTCATCGAGCTCGTTCCAATGAGAGGTCACATGATATGGAGGTACTCGTACTTCTACACTGACTGAAGCAAATTCCTTCAAAGATTTGAAGAGTAATAATCTGATAGAAACTTTGACATATGAAAAACAGCTGATGATTGACTTCCATGATTTCTTTGGGTGTATTTTTTTACTCTCCTGAAGATGTCCAGATCTTCAGTTGCATCTGTTTGTTGTGTGACCTGGAGAAGCAAGAAGCTCACTGAGCTATGTCAAACAAAATATAACAAAATACAGCCGGTTCAATTTGTATCTGCATTTTGGAAAATTTTAACTGCTGAAAACCTTGTTTTTTCCACAAAATTATTTAAATTTCTAAATCTAACTATTTTCAGGACTATTTTGTGGATTTAAAAAAAAGGAAAGGGAAAGCTTCGCCACTCATCAAAAATTAAGGAAAAATTGTTTGCGTATCAAGCATATTCTTTTATAGGCCCAACACATAAAAATTAAAAATAATCAATCTTCTGTTTGAAAAAAAAAATGGATGATAATCTCATTGTGGCTCCAATAATATTTCCTCAAAAAGTTAGTTTTCTCCACTTAACTCTTATCCTGCAGGACAGGGTTCATACACTTCTAAGGGAGAAAAATTCCATAACTTTTCCAAAACTTTTCAAGGACTTTCCACACATTTTCAAGACCACCAGCAAGAATCTTTCCATACCTTTTCCATACCCCAGTGTCCATAAAATTTCGGCTTTTAAAACATCAGACTTGACAACAGAAGATATTGGATGCGTCACTATTATTATTGCTTGCGCATTCAGATTTTTTTGTTTGATAGCTCATAAAAGAGATGATTGTAGCAACACTGTTTTTCTTGGATGCAGTTGCCTCCAAATGTTTTTTTCCGTTCCAGTGACTGACAAGTGCAGCTTCTCCCATATTGGCAATGTGAATCGATTTCGCACGTGGAATGCATCTGGCTTTCAATTTATTAACATCTTTTTGTATAGAGCCACAAAACTTTGATTCCGATCCCACTTTTCTCTGAAGATGCAATTGCCAGGCCTGTTTCGCGATATATTTACAGATTTGCAAAAATAAGGTAATCTGCCGGTGTTTTTAAAGTGTCTTGATACTGTACATCCGCCGGTGTTTCTAAAATGTCCCGATAAATGCAAATAAAGACTGGCCAAATAGCAGACGTTCGTTAATTCCGATGACGCATCGAGATTTTCATTTTTTTCGAAACAGTATTCGGATTTTCGAAACAAATGATCGATTCCATAACTTTTCCATACACACCTCTTCTGTGTTCAGTTTTCTCCAAGACTTTTCCATGCCACAATCAAAAAAGGTTCTATTTTCCAGACTTTTCCAGGCCTGGAAACCACTTTTTCAAATTCCATAGCTTTTCCAAGATTCCAGACCTGCGTGCGAACCCTGCAGGAGTATTTTCAAGATATTTTTCATCAAATCTAGTCACGGCTGCTATGAAGCAGCCATGACTAGATTTGATTAAAAATTAATCTTAGTATAACACAAGACATCATTGGTGAAAAAAACCATTCAATTTACAGTGGGAAAATGTGATTAAATGTGCCCAAATTATATTGATTTCAGTGAAAGAAGCCTCAGGCAGGAATATCGTCAAGCAGCATGCAAAGAGTTAATGACAAATATTAGAATTCCTTGAGTTACCTGCTGAACAACAACTTTGAATTTCTTCATAACATCAGCGAAATCTTCTTCATTCTCCTCAAGTTCATTCTGAACTTCAGTTTTTTCTCTTGCTACTGCCATTCCTCTAGTTTCAGCCTGGGATAAAAAAAAAAAAAAAAAAGTTTGTTTTTTAACAATACCTGAGACTTTCTAGGTTGAAAAATGCAGACACATAATTAAGTGTGAGCCTGGTTTCAAATTGAGGAAAGTCATTTTGTTTTTGTGCACCTACTAGGATTTGATAGAACTTCAGGTGGCCAACACTTGGATTATTAAATAAACAAAAGCTGGACTGTTGTCCGGTGCATACCCCCACGTGGTGTACCGCCTAGTGTGGGCATACCTATGACCAACAAATATTATAGAAAATAATGAAAGTTATGAATATTCTCGGACGGACTCACACACGGATGGATGCACTGATGGACGGACAAGCAGACGGATGCATATAATCCAGTATACCCTCCCCCCCCCCATTTTCTTCAAAAGTGGGGGGTATAACAATTTCTAAGTCAAAAGGTATGGTAAATTGTTTGGTGTTTGGAAGTTTTATGCAATGAGGCAGAAGCCTTTGTCATAGGCAAACTGCATGCCATATTTCACTGAAATCTGATAACCCATACCTAAGATACAGGCTGAACAGACAAATAATGTCCATTTCCTACAATTTCTAAGTCAAAAAAAGGGGGGATAACTCTAAAAAGGAGAACGTGAGAAATATCGTTGAATCCTTTTTTTAAAGCCTATACCATAAGCAGTGTTCATGGCAAATTTCATTGCAATAGAGCATTCGATACCTGAGATACAGGCTGAACAGACAAAATTTGGCTCGGACGGACACAATTTGTAAGTAAACAATAAAAACAATAAAAAAAAAATAACTAGTGTGGGCATAACTATGACCAACATATATTATATTGGTCATAGGTATGCCCACACTAGTTATTTTTTTTTTATAGAAAATAGTAATTTACTTTAGTTATGAAAGTTATGAATATTCTCGGACAGACTCACACACGGACACACAGACGGACGGATGCACAGATGCACATAATCCAGTATAACCCCATTTTCTTCGAAAGTGGGGGTATAAAAAAGCCTAATAACTGATTATATAGGGAAAATAATCAAATATTCTCTTATTACGTACTTATTGTGGAAAGGTATGTAACAACAACAGCAGAAAAAAATTTGGACGACATTAGGAGAAATAGGAGTTTCACACCTAAAAAACATTTTCATTCAATATGAAGGTGCTTACTACTTAATCGCAATGAATTCACACCTGCATGTGCTGTGATTCGTGGCAGATGCATTCTAAATCTTTTTCGGGTCAGTTTATTCAAAATCTCAAGGTGATTTTCCCATGGATTGCAAGCCATGCTACAAGTGTTAGGGCTCAATTACATGTGTGCATACACTGCTTTAATACAGTCATTTACTTTTACAGCTATCATTGACACATGGACTCTACCAAATACATCTGATTGGTACCAACAACCAATATGTTCCGTTTGCATGACTGCATTATTCCAGTGCAATCATGTCCTATCAGTTGTAGAATTACAATCCATGGGAAAGTTGACATAAAATTATAACATGAAATTATGAATAAACTGATCCAAAAAAGATGTTTAATGCAAGTGCCACAAATCTAAACTCATGCATACATGAAAAATAATCTATTGCGCATCAGTAATCACCCTCATATTAAATGAAATAATTTTCGTAGGTGTGTCCGCCACTTTACAATAAAATCTACAAGCAGAAAGTTAAAAAATTTATAGTAATTTATATATTTTTTATACTTACCAATGACCCAGACTTAGCTGGTGCTAACTCCACAAAAACCAGGGCCAAACACAAATTTTGCCCCCCAATCCCCAAAATTTGCATCCAAAACAAAAAGAAATCATGTCCTAAAGGACCTCCATAGTACGACTCTACTGCACATGCGCAGTGACGCAGTCGTCCCGAAATTGGCGCCAAATATCATTCTTACTGGCAGTGCCTGGTCAGCGCTATGTACTCAGCGGGGAGGCAAGAGTTCCCAACTCAGGGAGGGCCATCCCCGTCTGGGTCATTGGTAAGTATAAAAAATATATAAATTACTATAAATTTTTTAACATTTTTATACTGTACCAATGACCCAGACTTAGCTGAATAGTAAACAGGCTGGAGGGCCTAGGACATAGAGGAAAATCCAATAAGCTCAATTATAAAATAAAGAGGTAACCCCTTAAGGAGAAAAGGAGTATTAGGCTTTACATGTATCTTTCTTATTTAATATTTAAATTAGAAAGATACACTACCCTTAATAATTGAGCACAATAACATTCATGTTCTCTATTAACATCCAGTATAACCTTTATACTAATTATTTTTAAAGCAAGCCAATAAATAAAGTAGTCCAGAGAATTGAGACTCTTTATAATCATTTAAAAGTGTCCGAGTATTGTATATTAAAGCCCGTTTGACACTTGACATATACAAATGCTTCACACCGAGCTACACTTTAAAAATAAGACATGAATGAAATTAAACATTAATATTACACTTTAAAACCATCCCGGAAGCGACTCAGAAATACTGTCTTGGAGGAGGCATTCCCTTGCTTTTCACTATAAAGCAGGTGACCTAAGGGAACACCCGCCCCCCCCCCCCCCCCCCCCCCCCCCCCTTCCCCTTGCCCTGGGTCAAATAGCCCAGAGCGAAGAGGGCAGCCGGACGGAGTCACTGCCGGAACAGAAAGCCTGCATAACTATAGTTGCAACTGTTTAGTGGACGACATTCTGAGCAACAGATAACGGACCTAAACAATGCAGGTCTCCAGAAATGGACTCAATATTTCTGAGATAAAAATTAGTAAATGTGGATGGCTGAGACCAATAAGCAGCCTTCATTAAATCTGTAATAGCAACACTATTAGCATAAGCCCAGGAAGTAGAAAGAGCTCTTACTTCATGAGCAGAAATCTTAAGCACAGACTGCTGAGAAGAAGATAAATCTTCATACGCAGTACGGATAGTTAACTGAATCCATCTAGCAATAGAATGGACTGAAATGTCCTTTCTATTAGGCATCAAAGACAGAAAGAAACGTTTCCGTCCCTTTCTGATGAACTGAGATCTCTGTTTATAGATACGTAGTGCTCTAACAGGACAGAGTAAAGGCCTACGCCCGTCTGAAGACGGAAGAGCCTTAATAACAATAGGTTCCGGATATTTATTAGGAGCCTGATTCTTAGCTAAAAAACCGACATTAGTAGTGAAGGTGATAGTGTTCCCAACACTACGATAATGAGAATCATCCACCGATAGTGCATGAAGCTCACTGACTCTTCTGGCAGAAGAGAAAGCTAAGAGAAAAGCTGTCTTATAAGATAAGAATTTGAAATCTACTGTCCCAAGAGGTTCAAATGGCTTTTCCTTCAATTTAAGGAGAACCCAAGCTAAATTCCACTTAGGAATTAATCTAAGAGTTCTGGGTCTATTTATCGAAAAGTTTCTAACCAATTTCGATAAAGAGACATTAGATCCAATTTGTAAACTATCATGATGTGCATAGGTATCAGATAACATAGATCTATAACCCTTTATAGTAACAGGTTGCAGTTTGATTTCGTCAAACAAGTATACTAGAAAGTTAGCAATGTCTGGTATAGAGGGATCAAATATATCAACAGAATGATCCCTACACCAACGACGGAAAACCTTCCACTTAGCCGCATAGTTTAGCGAAGAGGAGGTCCTCCTACAGTTAGAAATCGCGTCCACTGCTCGTCCTGTAAAGTGCTTGCCATGCAAGAAGGACCGCACAACGGAAAAACGTGAAGGTTGAGACCTTGCGGGTTGTGATGTAGTTGGCGCGATTTCCCCTGCCAAAGAAGATCCTCTCGTGGAGGGAGCTTCCGCGGTAGGTCCCACAACAGACACCTGAGTAGATTTATCCACGGTCTCTGTGGCGACAGAGATGCTACCAACAGAATCTTGCATTGAGATTGTTTTATCTTTAGCAATACTTGTTGAATTAACGGCGCTGGAGGATACGCATATCCTATCATTCCGTCCCAAGGGATCGATAGAGCGTCTACTGCAAATGCTCTTGGATCCGGACACGGGGACACATACGTCTGCAACTGATTGTTGAGATGTGTCGCAAATAAGTCTATCATTGGCCGTTCCCATTGGTAGCAAATCTGATTGAATACTTGTTTGTTGAGAGTCCACTCCGACGGCAACAAGCGACCCTTTCGTGAAAGGGAGTCTGCTAGCACATTCAGACGACCCGGTATGTGACGGACCGAAAGAAGAACGTGATGTTCCAACGCAAACAGAAGGATTCTTTCCGTTAGATTGAACAACGGAACTGAATGAGTGCCTCCCTGATTCCGTATATACGCCACTACTGTCGTATTGTCGGATAGGATTTGGACATGAGCATCGTGAATAATGTCCATCCAGTGACGTAACGCAAGCCAAATTGACATCATTTCCTTGATGTTTATGTGCTTGCACAGGAATTGCGGATCCCAAAGACCCTGGCATCTCGAATCCGTTGGGATTAATGATGCACCCCAACCTGTTTGACTGGCATCCGTCATAATGGTAAAACTCGGATCCGGCAACTGCAGCGGAACTCCTTGAGTTAACCACTGAATGTTTGCCCAAGTCTGAATCTCTTGTTTCACTTGATCTGACAAGAGAACGTCTACATCGAGCGAATGAATTTTCACACTCCAATTCTGAGTCAGGAAAATTTGAAGAGGCCGTGTGCGTAGCCGTCCCATCGGAATGAGATCCGCGGCGGCTCCGCAACGACCTATCAGTCTCATAAATTCTCTCGCTGTGACTTTGTCTGTATTTAGACAATAGCGAGCGTAACAACTGACTAATTTCGCTCTGGTTAACGGCAGACGAACGAGATTGTTGTGCGTCTCGAAGCTCATTCCCAGATGAGTGAATGACTTGGACGGCACCAGATCCGACTTCTCCTCGTTTACTATGAAACCGAGACGTCGGAGCAATAGAAGAAGATTCTGAACATCGTTCTGAAGCGTTAACTCGTTGCCGTACCTCTGAAGAATGTCGTCCAGGTAGGCCGACGTTACCGCAGACGAATGAGCTCGGAAGTAGATCATTACCGAGTTCATTACCCGAGTGAAAGCCCAGGGTGCTAGATTCAATCCGAAGCACATGGCCCGGAACTGATACACCACTCCTAGGACTGCGAAGCGTAGATACTTTCGGAATGTCGGATGTACCATGACGTGAAAGTACGCATCTTTGAGATCTATGCTCGTTGCATAATCGTTCACCCGAATACTCGCTCTGACCGATCGAATCGTCTCCATATAAAACTTCGGAGCGACGATCAGCTTGTTTATCCAGCTCAAATCTATGACTGGACGGAACGAGCCGTCTGGTTTCGGAACCAGAAACAGATGGCTGTAGAATCCCAGCGATTCCTGGTTTTCTACGACCTCTACCGCGTTCTTCATTAAAAGAGACTGCACCTCTGATAGCAGAGCGTCTCTTTTCTGAGGGTTTGACGGAAGATGAGTCCACTTTGGACTTCGAGTTAATGGAGGCTTTCGTTTGAAGGATATCTTTAGACCTTCCGAAGTCACTCCTCTCACCCACGGGTCGTCCGTAATCGACGCCCACTCTTGAGAAAAACTCGACAACCTTCCGCCAACCGGAACGCGATAGAGGTTTGAGCCATCACCTCCTGGATCTGCGAGGCCTGCGGTAGGAGAAACCACGTCTTCCACGACCCGCACCTCGCCTCGTCGACCTCGGGGCGTCCGACCGATTGTCCCGGCCTGAAGGACGTCCCGAACGAGAGTCGCTATCCTGACGGTCTCTCGAATAAGAGCTAGAGGACGCACCGGAACCTCTATAGGAACCTCTCTTGGGCGGATAAGACCCAGAAGTGCCCGCCTTATTCGTGTCTGCTGTATCCGACCTTTTAGGAGCGGATCTAAACAACAGAGAATCACTAGCTTTCTTTTTAATATTATCATAAATAGCGGAAAGCTTGCCGTCAAAGAGAAGATCTCCTGAGACCGAAGCGACTCTAAGAGAGTTCTTCACCTTAGAATCCACTAGTGTGGATGTAGACAGGGCTGCGTCACGTCTAACCAACTCCAGATTTGCCACTGAAAGGGCGGAGTTACACATGGAATAAGCTACTGCCCTTGAAAGAAGTCTTAAGGAGGATTGTATATCCTGAAACTCTTCCCCTTGAAGACGCAGTGATAACGTCTTCGTAAGGTGATCTGCGTAAGATAAGGCATCTAAATTGGCTCTGTTAGACGCAATAGCTGTTTCCAACACTGCGGTTGGAATAGAAGCTGACGACGGTAATGATAGCTCTAAGTCTTCCGCCTCGTCGTCCATACGCAGAGGAACTCTCGGTATACCCTGACCTGCCGTGTCGAATTTATTCCTTGCATTAATGAAAGGCAGGTTGAGAGTATTTGCGGACAAGAAGCCTGCTTTCCCCGTCCTGGAAGCAAGTTTAAAAATAGCGTCGTTCAATAATTCAAATGTTCTTGCAACATTATTGGACTGCGACGGAAACTCGGGAGCGATGTCCCTGAACCGCTCGAAAAAATCAGAGTCCAATGACGCTATAATTCTCCTGTCCGGAAGCGCAGCAGTCTGGCCCGACGGAACAACTTGAGGAAGAAAGTGCCGGATGAAGTCCACGGCAGCTTTGTGTTGTTCCGAAAGGGATAGCTCCAATTCATCCGTATCCCTTTCACCATCCGGTCGGACCTCCCGATGTTCCCGGTCGTCCGCCCCCGATGCTTCGGCGGAGCGTACCGACCCAGCGCCGTCGGATAATTCTCGATCCGACACCGTCTCTGTCGGCTGCTGGGATGCTGCGATAAGCTGTGCTATCTGCACTAGAATGTCCGACGTCGAGACCTGCGGAGGAGCGGTCTTTCGCTGCTTTGCCGAGGGCAGCTCTGCATCAGATGGCTCCCGCATACTTTTCCTATGCGAACGTCCGGAGTCCATCGGTCTCGAATCCCTGGCTGCCGGATGGTGTGACCTGGTCGCCGAAGAATCCTTCATCGGCGAAGCTGGCAAAATATCGGAGGTCACGCAGCCAAGGAGCGGTCGTGTGCGCCGGCGAGAAGAGGAAGCCTTAACAGTCTCTGCGGACTGCTTATACAACGGAGCGTCCCGAGCGACGGACGTATGCTCCGCTAAAGACACATTTTGTACCACAACATCTGGTCCCAGATGTTGTTGTACGAGAGAGGGGCCTCTCTCGCTCGCGGCCCGGCTGGACCTGGACGAGCTAGGAACCGGACTAAAAGGCTTCCTCCGTTCTCGTTCACTATCCGCCGTCACTGGGTGTGCATCTATTATTTTTATAGTGCTCGCATCACCCAAAATTTCCTCTTGGACCGCATCGGACGAACCCGGCTGCCGAACCATTCGGTGAATGGACGCTACACCGGGCGAGCTAGCGGACGACATTTGTCTAATCTCCATGAGCACTTTTGCCGCTAGCTCTGTATTTAATTGTGACGACGGACGCACACTTGAAGAAGATAACATGGAAACATCACCCTGTTCTGGTTCCTCTGAAATAGAAACTGAGAGAGTAGAGTGACCTTGTGGAGAAAGAGCCGGCATCGCTCTTTCTCCAGAAACAACATATCGTGACACACGTTTCCAATGTTTCTCATCCCAATGTTCACATACAGGACAGGGATTAATGCGAGAACACTGACTACAATTAATGCAATAATCATGAAAGTCAGAGGAAGATTTCTTCCTATTACAATTTGAACAAGTTCCCTTCATTGTGAAAGAACAACAATAAGTCCTAGTTACTCGCAAAAACCCCTGACACAAAGATACATAATAACATGATCCATTAATAAATGAAAAAACAATTGCAAAACAAAATAATTTTGAAAAAATATTTTTTCAGAGAAGCCCAAGTTGCTGAAAAGTAACGTTGAGCCCCGATGGATCCGGTGGCAAAGTGTGGTCAAAAATTTTAAAATTATATAAAATAATTAATGAGACACTTTCGGATAATATAAATGTATCTTATAATGAGATAAACTACCTCAAAGGCAAACAGCCCCCCTCAAAAAAGGCTGTTGCCAATGAAAACAAACAGTGTAAACACAGAAGAAAACATGACTCCAGGCACTGAAAAAACTGGCCCGGAATCAGTCATCAATTACACTCTATCTGATGCAAAACAGAGACTCCCAGGGGAGAATCTGCAGAACATCAGATGGAAGATGCAGAACACAAACGTTATACACCCATGGGTGAAAACGTAACTATGGGGAAAATAACAGAAAACATTCTGTAACCAAGCAACTCTCCCAGGGAATTTTTAGAAATGAAACTTCTCAAAAATATGCCAAAAGCATGGGAGAATTGCAAGGGGGGACTTTAGAAGGTTAGGGGAGAGGAAACACTGAATAAGCAGTGCAACAATTAGCAAGAATGACAACAAGAGGCGTTTGCCTCGAAAATAGGCAACTTAACATAATTTCAACAAAAAATTTTAAGTACAGCCCTGATTATTTTTTGCCACTTCTTTTTTCCTCTCCTCCTTCTATCCTCCTTAGAATCACATTTTCTCCAAGAATTACGTGTCTGGCATCCTTTAAACTGAGATTTACAAGCACAAAGATCAGTGAGATGTTGACTGATGAAGGGCCAAACAGAGAATGATATTTGGCGCCAATTTCGGGACGACTGCGTCACTGCGCATGCGCAGTAGAGTCGTACTATGGAGGTCCTTTAGGACATGATTTCTTTTTGTTTTGGATGCAAATTTTGGGGATTGGGGGGCAAAATTTGTGTTTGGCCCTGGTTTTTGTGGAGTTAGCACCAGCTAAGTCTGGGTCATTGGTACAGTATAAAAATATCACGAGGCACATACTTGTTTGTGCACTACTTTTCAATCCTATGCACCAATATTTGCCAAAGCACAGTTGAGCACCACAAAATCAAAAGTCTGATACCATTTGATTTGGACATGATTAATTTTAAGAGAATACAGTCAAACCCTGTTAATTGAAGAAAAACTTTGCCAATAAAAAATATTCAATTAACAGGAGTATTCAATTAAAATGGATTGTGTCACTTTCCTATATTCTAGAGATAAACTTAGCATTTAATCTATTATATCTTGTTTGACAGAGCTCCATGAGCTCTGTCAAACAAGATATAATAGATTAAATGCCTGTATTGGATGTACTGAGGCCAAAAAGGTCTACAAACAAAGGAAAACTGGGGAGAGTCAGGGTAATTTCTTGACAGGTTACAAGATTTTTATTCAGTTAACAGAAGTTTACTCTATAACCTATATTCAATTAGCAGGTAAAATTTGTCCTGGAGGTATGGTAAATGGTTTTGTGTTTGGAAATTATATTCAATTAACAGGGTTATTCAATTAAGAGATATCCAATTAAACCTTTACCAAAGGTAACGGCCAAAACCAGCAAAGCTATTCTAAAAAATCGCCAATTAATTGTCATTATTTTTTTATTTTTTATTTTTTGTCTCAAAAACATAGGTTATGACCCCTCGTAGGAACAAACTCGTTGAGCTTGTTCCAATGAGATGTCATAACCTATGTTTCTGAGACAAAAAAATGAAAAAAATTAGTTGTTCAAGAATTTTGTTTGCAAGTGTTGTCTGCTTTTCATGTTAGGTAAAGGGTTTAGTGGCTGCTCCACTGTAGTGCATTTATCTGTTATATTTGTCATAAAATGCTGAAAATAACTTTTCAGAAAGTACATCTTTCATTCATTTCTATCAAATCTATCAAAGCTCCTTTCAGGGCTTGGAGAAAACAAAAACATGATAAAACAAGCACAGACAAAATGATGATGGCCGTAAAAATACTCTAAATCGAAAAAGGGCAATAACTCTGCCAAAATGAGTACTTCCCACCTCAAAATCCCAGGTACACATGTTCCCATGCTGGTTAATCTTTCTGTCACGTGTTTTAAAGACTCAACTGAAACTCAAACGGATATTAGTTCGGACAATGTTGTGTCCAGGGACGACAAATTCTTAGTAAAAAGGAAAGTTAAAAAATTTATAGTAATTTATATATTTTTTATACTTACCAATGACCCAGACTTAGCTGGTGCAAACTCTAACAAAACCAGGGCCGAACACAAATTTTGCCCCCCAATCCCCAAAATTTGCATCCAAAACAAAAAGAAATCATGTCCTAAAGGACCTCCATACTACGCCTCTACTGCGCATGCGCAGTGACGCAGTCGTCCCGAAATTGGCGCCAATTATCATTCTTACTGGCAGTGCCTGGTCAGCGCTATGTACTCAGCGGGGAGGCAAGAGTTCCCAACTCCAGGGAGGGCCATCCCCGTCTGGGTCATTGGTAAGTATAAAAAATATATAAATTACTATAAATTTTTTAACATTTTTATACTGTACCAATGACCCAGACTTAGCTGAATAGTAAACAGGCTGGAGGGCCTAGGACATAGAGGAAAATCCAATAAGCTCAACTATATAGTAAAGAGGTAACCCCTTAAGGAGAAAAGGAGTATTAGGCTTTACATGTATCTTTCTTATTTAATATTAAATTAGAAAGATACACTACCCTTAATAATTGAGCACAATAACATTCATGTTCTCTATTAACATCCAGTATAACCCTTATACTAATTATTTTTAAAGCAAGCCAATAAATAAAGTAGTCCAGAGAATTGAGACTCTTTATAATCATTTAAAAGTGTCCGAGTATTGTATATTAAAGCCCGTTTGACACTTGACATATACAAATGCTTCACACCGAGCTACACTTTAAAAATAAGACATGAATGAATTTAAACATTAATATTACACTTTAAAACCATCCCGGAAGCGACTCAGAAATACTGACTTGGAGGAGGCATTCCCTTGCTTTTCACTATAAAGCAGGTGACCTAAGGGAACACCCGCCCCCCCCCCCCCCCCCCCCCTTTCCCCTTGCCCTGGGTCAAATAGCCCAGAGCGAAGAGGGCAGCCGGACGGAGTCACTGCCGGAACAGAAAGCCTGCATAACTATAGTTGCAACTGTTTAGTGGACGACATTCTGAGCAACAGATAACGGACCTAAACAATGCAGGTCTCCAGAAATGGACTCAATATTTCTGAGATAAAAATTCGTAAATGTGGATGGCTGAGACCAATAAGCAGCCTTCATTAAATCTGTAATAGCAACACTATTAGCATAAGCCCAGGAAGTAGAAAGAGCTCTTACTTCATGAGCAGAAATCTTAAGCACAGACTGCTGAGAAGAAGATAAATCTTCATAAGCAGTACGGATAGTTAACTGAATCCATCTAGCAATAGAATGGACTGAAATGTCCTTTCTATTAGGCATCAAAGACAGAAAGAAACGTTTCCGTCCCTTTCTGATAAACTGAGATCTCTGTTTATAGATACGTAGTGCTCTAACAGGACAGAGTAAAGGCCTACGCCCGTCTGAAGACGGAAGAGCCTTAATAACAATAGGTTCCGGATATTTATTAGGAGCCTGATTCTTAGCTAAAAAACCCACATTAGTAGTGAAGGTGATAGTGTTCCCAACACTATGATAATGAGAATCATCCACCGATAGTGCATGAAGCTCACTGACTCTTCTGGCAGAAGAGAAAGCTAAGAGAAAAGCTGTCTTATAAGATAAGAATTTGAAATCTACTTTCCCAAGAGGTTCAAATGGCTTTTCCTTCAATTTAAGGAGAACCCAAGCTAAATTCCACTTAGGAATTAATCTAAGAGTTCTGGGTCTATTTATCGAAAAGTTTCTAACCAACTTCGATAAAGAGACATTAGATCCAATTTGTAAACTATCATGATGTGCATAGGTATCAGATAACATAGATCTATAACCCTTTATAGTAACAGGCTGCAGTTTGATTTCGTCAAACAAGTATACTAGAAAGTTTGCAATGTCTGGTATAGAGGGATCAAATATATCTACAGAATGATCCCTACACCAACGACGAAAAACCTTCCACTTAGCCGCATAGTTTAGCGAAGAGGAGGTACTCCTACAGTTAGAAATCGCGTCCACTGCTCGTCCTGTAAAGTGCTTGCCATGCAAGAAGGACCGCACAACGGAAAAACGTGAAGGTTGAGACCTTGCGGGTTGTGATGGAGTTGGCGCGATTTCCCCTGCGAAAGAAGATCCTCTCGTGGAGGAAGCTTCCGCAGTAGGTCCCACAACAGACACCTGAGTAGATTTATCCACGGTCTCTGTGGCGACAGAGATGCTACCAACAGAATCTTGCATTGAGACTGTTTTATCTTTAGCAATACTTGTTGAATTAACGGCGCTGGAGGATACGCATATCCTATCATTCCGTCCCAAGGGATCGACAGAGCGTCTACTGCAAATGCTCTTGGATCCGGACACGGAGACACATACGTCTGCAACTGATTGTTGAGATGTGTCGCAAATAAGTCTATCATTGGCCGTTCCCATTGGTAGCAAATCTGATTGAATACTTGTTTGTTGAGAGTCCACTCCGACGGCAACAAGCGACCCTTTCGTGAAAGGGAGTCTGCTAGCACATTCAGACGACCCGGTATGTGACGGACCGAAAGAAGAACGTGATGTTCTAACGCAAACAGAAGGATTCTTTCCGTTAGATTGAACAACGGAACTGAATGAGTGCCTCCCTGATTCCGTATATACGCCACTACTGTCGTATTGTCGGATAGGATTTGGACATGAGCATCGTGAATAATGTCCATCCAGTGATGTAACGCAAGCCAAATTGACATCATTTCCTTGATGTTTATGTGCTTGCACAGGAATTGCGGATCCCAAAGACCCTGGCATCTCGAATCCGTTGGGATTAATGATGCACCCCAACCTGTTTGACTGGCATCCGTCATAACGGTAAAACTCGGATCCGGCAACTGCAGCGGAACTCCTTGAGTTAACCACTGAATGTTTGCCCAAGTCTGAATCTCTTGTTTCACTTGATCTGACAAGAGAACGTCTACATCGAGCGAATGAATTTTCACACTCCAATTCTGAGTCAGGAAAATTTGAAGAGGATGTGTGCGTAGCCGCCCCATCGGAATGAGATCCGCGGCGGCTCCGCACAGGCCTATCAGTCTCATAAATTCTCTCGCCGTGACTTTGTCTGCGTGCAGACAATAGCGAGCATAACAACTGACTAATTTCGCTCTGGTTAACGGCAGACGAACGAGATTGTTGTGCGTCTCGAAGCTCATTCCCAGATGAGTGAATGACTTGGACGGCACCAGATCCGACTTCTCCTCGTTTACTATAAAACCGAGACGTCGGAGCAATAGAAGAAGATTCTGAACATCGTTCTGAAGCGTTAACTCGTTGCCGTACCTCTGAAGAATGTCGTCCAGGTAGGCCGACGTTACCGCAGACGAATGAGCTCGGAAGTAGATCATTACCGAGTTCATTACCCGAGTGAAAGCCCAGGGTGCTAGATTCAATCCGAAGCACATCGCCCGGAATTGATACACCACTCCCAGGACTGCAAAGCGTAGATACTTTCGGAATGTCGGATGTACCATGACGTGAAAGTGCGCATCTTTGAGATCTATGCTCGTTGCATAATCGTTCACCCGAATACTCGCTCTGACCGATCGAATCATCTCCATATAAAACTTCGGAGCGACGATCAGCTTGTTTATCCAGCTCAAATCTATGACTGGACGGAACGAGCCGTCTGGTTTCGGAACCAGAAACAGATGGCTGTAGAATCCCAGAGATTCCTGGTTTTCTACGACCTCTACCGCGTTCTTCATTAAAAGAGACTGCACCTCTGATAACAGAGCATCTCTTTTCTGTGGATTTGACGGAAGATGAGTCCACTTTGGACTTCGAGTTAATGGAGGCTTTCGTTTGAAGGATATCTTTAGACCTTCCGAAGTCACTCCTCTCACCCAAGGGTCGTCCGTAATCGACGCCCACTCTTGTGAAAAACTCGACAACCTTCCGCCAACCGTAACGCGATAGAGGTTTAAGCCATCACCTCCTGGACCTGCGAGGCCTGCGGTAGGAGAAACCACGTCTTCCACGACCCGCACCTCGCCTCGTCGACCTCGGGGCGTCCGACCGATTGTCCCGACCTGAAGGACGTCCCGAACGAGAGTCGCTATCCTGACGGTCTCTCGAATAAGACCAAGAGGACGCACCGGAACCTCTATAGGAACCTCTCTTGGGCGCATTAGACCCAGAAGTGCCTGTCTTATTCGTGTCTGCTGTATCCGACTTCTTAGGAGCCGATCTGAACAACAGAGAATCATTAGCTTTCTTTTTAATTTTATCATAAATAGCGGAAAGCTTGCCGTCAAAGAGAAGTTCTCCTGAGACCGAAGCGACTCTAAGAGAGTTCTTCACCTTAGAATCCACTAGTGTGGATGTAGCTAGGGCTGCGTCACATCTAACCAACTCCAGATTTGCCACTGAAAGGGCGGAGTTACACGTGGAATAAGCTACTGCCCTTGAAAGGAGTCTTAAAGAGGATTGTATATCCTGAAACTCTTCCCCTTGAAGGCGCAGTGATAACGCCTTAGTAAGGTGATCTGCGTAAGATAAGGCATCTAAATTGGCTCTGTTAGACGCAATAGCTGTTTCCAACACCGCGGTTGGAATAGAAGCTGACGACGGTAATGATAGCTCTAAGTCTTCCGCCTCGTCGTCCATACGCAGGGGAACTCTCGGTATACCCTGTCCTGCCGTATCGAATTTATTCCTTGCATTAATGAAAGGCAGGTTGAGAGTATTAGCGGACAAGAAACCTGCTTTCCCCGTCCTGGAAGCAAGTTTAAATATAGCGTCGTTCAATAATTCAAATGTTCTAGCAACATTATTGGACTGCGACGGAAACTCGGGAGCGATGTCCCTGAACCGCTCAAAAAATTCAGAGTCCAATGACGCTATAATTCTCTTGTCCGGAAGCGCAGCAGTCTGGCCCGACGGAACAACTTGAGGGAGAAAGTGCCGGATGAAGTCCACGGCAGCTTTATGTTGTTCCGAAAGGGATAGCTCCAAGTCATCCGTATCCCTTTCACCATCCGGTCGGACCTCACGATGTTCCCGGTCGTCCGCCCCCGATGCTTCGGCGGAGCGTACCGACCCAGCGCCGTCGGATAATTCTCGATCCGACACCGTTTCTGTCGGCTGCTGGGATGCTGCGATAAGCTGTGCTATCTGGACAAGAATGTCCGGCGTCGAGACCTGGGGAGGCGCAGTCTTTCGCTGCTTCGCCGAGGGCAGCTCCGCATCAGATGGCTCCCGCATACTTTTCCTATGCGAACGTCCGGAGTCCATCGGTCTCGAATCCCTGGCTGCCGGATGGTGTGACCTGGTCGCCAAAGAATCCTTCATCGGCGAAGCTGGTAATATATCGGCGGTCACGCAGCCAAGGTGCGGTCGTGTGCGCTGATGAGAAGAGGAAGCCTTAACAGTCTCTGCGGACTGCTTATACAACGGAGCGTCCCGAGCGACGGACGTATGCTCCGCTAAAGACACATTACGTACCACAACATCTGGTCCCAGATGTTGTTGTACGAGAGAGGGACCTCTCTCGCTCGCGGCCCGGCTGGACCTGGACGAGCTATGAACCGGACTAAAAGGCTTCCTCCGTTCTCGCTTACTATCCGCCGTCACTGGGTGTGCATCTATTATGTTTATAGTGCTCGCATCACCCACAATTTCCTCTTGGACCGCATCGGACGAACCCGGCTGCCGAACCATTCGGTGAATGGACGCTACACCGGGCGAGCTAGCGGACGACATTTGTCTAATCTCCATGAGCACTTTTGCTGCTAGCTCTGAATTCATTTGTGACGATGGACGCACACTTGAAGAAGATAACATGGAAACATCACCCTGTTCTGGTTCCTCTGAAATAGAAACTGAGAGAGTAGAGTGACCTTGCGGAGAAAGAGCCGGCATCGCTCTTTCTCCAGAAACAACATATCGTGACACACGTTTCCAATGTTTCTCATCCCAATGTTCACATATAGGACAGGGATTAATGCGAGAACACTGACTACAATTAATACAATGATCATGAAAGTCAGAGGAAGATTTCTTCCTATTACAATTTGAACAACGTCCCTTCATTGTGAAAGAACAACAATAAGTCCTAGTTACTCGCAAAAACCCCTGACACAAAGATACATAATAACATGATCCATTAATAAATGAAATGAAAGTGTCAATGACACTGTAGCTCAACTTGTCAAGACAAAGACATGTACATGTATAGTATGTGACACAGCAATGACAAACATCTAGGTAATGACCTGATAACAAAGGTACATATAAAGTATTGTAACGGTCTGTACATAAATACTGACCGTTGCCTGTAACAAATGTATAGGTAAAGTATTGTAAAGGTGGGTGACAGTCAGATGCTGAACTAGAAAAAATCTTTTGAGTCCCAGAGTGGGTCTGACTGAACCCCAAAATATTTGTTCTCATAGCACAGTGATAACAAAGGCACCCCAAAACACACTCGTTCCTGTCCCAAGGTGAAAACAAAAGTACTCAAGAAGTTTGTGAAGATCAGTTCATAAATACGAGCTGTATAGAACTTGTGACAAAAAACTTATTGGACCCAATTTCGGTACAAAATGGCCACTGGCAGCCATCTTGAATTTTGGACCGTACCCAGAAACACTCATTCTCATCCCAAGGAGATAACAAAGGTACCCAAGAAGTTTTGTGAAGATTGGTTCATAAATACAGCCTCTACCCTGAGCTGTATTGACATGTGTGCTTACATTGTGTAAGTAGCACTGAATAAATCAAAGTTCATCTAATTTGCATAATTTCTGCACGAAAAAAAACCCCCTACAATATGTGATGTATTCCATGTTACTAAACATTCATACAAAAATTTATTCAAATCAGAACTTTCATACAGAAGTTCTATACAAAAGACTGATTGCACTAATTTTGGTACAAAATGGCTGCTGGTGGCCATCTTGAATTTCGGACCACACCCAAAAACACTCGCTCTCATCCCACGGTGATAACAAAGGTACCCAAGAAGTTTCGTAAAGATTGGTTCATAAATATGGCCTCTAGTCTGAGCTGTATAGAAGATGTGTACAAAAAACTGATTAGACCTAATTTTGGTACAAAATGGCCACTGGCAGCCATCTTGAATTTTAGACCACACCCAGAAACACTCGTTCTCGTCCCAAGGTGATAACAAAGGTACCCAAGACATTTCGTGAAGATCAGTTCATAAATACAGACTCTAGTCTGAGCTGTATTGACATGTGTACTTACTGTGTGTAAGTCGCACTGAAAAAATCAAAGTTCATCTAATTTGCATAATTTCTGCACGAGAAAAAAACCCGTATTATATGTGATGCATCCCATGGTACTAAACATTCACACAAAAAAATTATTCAAATCAGGGCTTTCATATGGAAGTTCTGTGCAAAAATCTGATTGCACCTAATTTTGTACAAAATGGCTGCCATCGGCCATCTTGAATTTTGGACCGGACCCCAAAACACTCGTTCTCGTCCCACGGTGATACCAAAGGTACCCAAGAAGTTTTGTAAAGATCGGTTCATAAATACGGCCTCTAGCCCGAGCCGTATTGGCATTTGCACTTACAGTGCTGAAAGTAACCCCAAAAAACATCAAAATTAGTCTAATTTGCACAATTTACGTACGAGAAAAAAACCTGTATTATATGTGATGTATCCCATGGTACTAAACATTCATACAAAAAATTATTCAAATCAGAGCTTTCATATGGAAGTTCTGTACAAAAAACAGATTTCTGCATCGTCGGTACAAAATGGCGGCTGGCAGCCATCTTGAATTTCGGACTGCACCCAAAAACACTCGTTCTCGTCCCACGGTCATAACAAAGGTACCCAAGAAGTTTCGTAAAGATCGGTTCATAAATACGGCCTCTAGCCCGAGCCATAGCAGCTTGGCACTTACAGCTCTGAAAGTAACACTAAATAAATCAAAGTCAGTCTAATTTGCATAATTTACGCACGAGAAAAAAACCCGTATTATATGTGATGTATCCCATGGTACTAAACATTTATACAAAACTTTATTCAAATCAGAACTTTCATACAGAAGTTCTGTATAAAAAACTGATTTTTGCATCATCGGTACAAAATGGCCACTGGCAGCCATCTTGAATTTCGGACCACACCTAAAAACACTCGTTCCCGTCCCAGGGTCATAACAAAGGTACACAAGAAGTTTCGTAAAGATCGGTTCATAAATACGACCTCTAGCCCGAGCCATAGCCAATTGTTGACGTACGGACAGACGGACAGACGGACGGACGGACAGACGGACGACGGGCCATGACAATAGCTCAAATTTGACTTCGTCAAAGTTGAGCTAAAAACAATTGCAAAACAAAATAATTTTGAAAAAATATTTTTTCAGAGAAGCCCAAGTTGCTGAAAAGTAACGTTGAGCCCCGATGGATCCGATGGCAAAGTGTGGTCAAAAATTTTAAATTTATATAAAATAATTAATGAGACACTTTCGGATAATATAAATGTATCTTATAATGAGATAAACTACCACAAAGGCAAACAGCCCCCCTCAAAAAAGGCTGTTGCCAATGAAAACAAACAGTGTAAACACACTAGAAAACATGACTCCAGGCACTGAAAAAACTGGCCCGGAATCAGTCATCAATTACACTCTATCTGATGCAAAACAGAGACTCCCAGGGGAGAATCTGTAGAACATCAGATGGAAGATGCAGAACACAAACGTTATACACCCATGGGTGAAAACGTAACTATGGGGAAAATAACAGAAAACATTCTGTAACCAAGCAACTCTCCCAGGAAATTTTAGAAATGAAATTTCTCAAAAATATGCCAAAAGCATGGGAGAATTGCCAGGGGGGACTTTAGAAGGCTAGGGGAGAGGAAACACTGAATAAGCAGTGCAACAATTAGCAAGAATGACAACAAGAGGCCCATTCCTCGAAAATAGGCAACTTAACATAATTTCATCAAAAAATTTTAAGTACAGCCCTGATTATTTTTTGCCACTTCTTTTTCCTCTCCTCCTTCTATCCTCCTTAGAATCACATTTTCTCCAAAAATTACGTGTCTGGCATCCTTTAAACTGAGATTTACAAGCACAAAGATCAGTGAGATGTTGACTGATGAAGGGCCAAACAGAGAATGATAATTGGCGCCAATTTCGGGACGACTGCGTCACTGCGCATGCGCAGTAGAGGCGTAGTATGGAGGTCCTTTAGGACATGATTTCTTTTTGTTTTGGATGCAAATTTTGGGGATTGGGGGGCAAAATTTGTGTTTGGCCCTGGTTTTGTTAGAGTTAGCACCAGCTAAGTCTGGGTCATTGGTACAGTATAAAAATATAACGCTGCACCAACATGTCCAATTAATCTCAAAATTGTAGGAGCACAGGTTCCCATGATGGTTAATGGTACCAAACTACTACCAAAGTGGTACCAAATTAAAAAAAAAATGGATTCAAAAATGACCTAAAAAGCTCAGGACAATATTGTGTCCAAAGACAGACACGTGGATGCACAAATGAACAAGCTGATTCCCGTATTCCCCTCATCCATCTTTGTTGCAGAGGTAATAATAAGTCTGATATTGTGATCTTACTTTGTATGAATAAACACCATGAAAAAGACATTTTTCAATGTATCCCTTTGCCAATGAAAAAAATATTTAGTTGACAGGTGTGATCAATGAACATTTATTAGGTTATAGCTTTCCTAATACAGTTTATAGTTTTGTCAAACAAGACATGATAGATTAAATTATTATTTTAGATGTACAGAGGCCAAATAGATCTATTAACGTGTGGAATTAAGTGGTTGAGTAATTCTTTGATAGATCACACTCTATTAACAGGGGCGAACTCAAAATCTATTTAGTTAAATTTGTATGGTTGTTATGGTAAACATGGGGAATTCAGTGGTTGTTAACCATTTACCCAATGCAGACGATATCAAAATTTATTATTTTAAATATCATTTTTTAAATTTTTCAAAAAAATTCAACTAAACCATATCATGTGATCCCTCATTGGAATGAGCTCGACAAGCTCGTTCCAAACAGGGGGTCACATGATAAGGTTTTGTTGAAATTTTTCGAAAAATAATATTTTTTCAGCTGCTGAATTTGCATATTACGCGGGCGGATGCGGCAGATTCGTTGGGTGAAGGGTTAAAGTAACAGGGGCAAACTCAAAATCTATTTAGTTAAATTTGTATGGTTGTTATGGTAAACATGGGGAATTCAGTGGTTGTTAACCATTTACCCAATGCAGACGATATCAAAATTTATTATTTTAAATATCACTTTTTTAAATTTTTCAAAAAATTTCAACCAAACCATATCATGTGACCCTTCATTGGAATGGGCTCAACGAGCTTGTTTCAAAGAGGGGTCACATGATATGGTTTTGTTGATATGTTTTAAGAAATAATATGTTTTCAGCTGCTGTATTTGCATATTATGCAGGCGGATGTGGCTGATTCATTGGGTAGAGGGTTAACAGTGTTATTCTAATAAGGAGTATCCAATTAAGTGGGGGGTAAACTGTATTGGGACCTGGGATGAACATACAAAGAGAAATGGGCCTCCGTACTTTTCGTAAAAGTCCAGATATGGGCCAAGCGAAATAAATCATTTATCAAAAGGTAGGCTTAAACAAGTAAGTGACATATCCAACTAACAACATAACTAAATGAGCCATGTTTATGACATTCCAATACCGGTTTCGAGGATTGCACACAACAAGGATTGGGATCTGCGATGAACATACAAAAAGAAATAGGCCTCAAGTACTTTTCGTAAAAGTCCAGATATGGGCTAACAGAAATAAATCATTTATCAAAAGGTAATCTTAAACAAACAACATAAGTGACATATCCAACTAACAACATAACTAAACTAGAGGTACTATGAGCAAACTCACAATGTGATAAACCCCGTGCCTCAAATGTAGTTATATTATCTCCCCTTGGAAATGTCAGAACGGAATTATATTGCTTCATGCACATCTTCATATGGAGTTCTTCCATTGTGCAAAGTTTCATGAAAACTGTTCAAACGGTTTAGGAGTTGCGCTTACAAGGATGGACAGACGGTATAAGTTAGATTATCTCCCCTTGGAAATGTCAGAACGGAATTATATTGCTTCATGCACATCTTCATATGGAGTTCTTCCATTGTGTAAAGTTTCATGAAAATTCTTCGAACGGTTTAGGAGGAATTGCACTTACAAGGATGGACAGATGGACAGACGGATGAACAGGGCGATTCCTATATATGCCCCCCCCCCCCCTCCCCCCAAAAAAATTTGTTTGCAGGGGGTATAATGAGCCATGTTTATGACATTCCGATACCGGTTTCGGGGATTGCACACAACAAAATAAAGCAAACCTCTTGTTTTACTCTTGATAACTCTTCTACTTGCTGATGAAGATCAGAAATTTCTGTTTCCATAGTTCGCTTGGCTTTCTGGGCTGCTCCAGCTGTAAACTCTGCGTCATCGTTCTAAAAGTAAATACAAATGACAGGGTTATATGCCAACAAATGATAATATAAGAGATTTAGAGATTTCCAATGAACAGCCTTTGAAGTTGGAACTCCAGAAAATAAATTGGTACACTTTCCCACCAATATCTAGTCAAACAAGGCCTAAAACACGTTTAATATCTAACCTGAACTGTTTTTTTTAACTGGCTGAGGACAGGATTATTTTTGGCGGTCTGAATTTGTTATTCAATATTTGTTTTATTACATTATTGTAAGAAAATAAATTTATATTAGTAAAATATTATTTGTGTTTGACTGCTATGAAACATGAGCAAGGAAAAATGTTGGCTTTTGCTCTGGTGGCCTCACTTTTTTGAAAGCCCTGATACCGGCTTCTAGCAGTCAACTAGTTAATAATAAGATTTATTGTATACTTAAACCAGTTAATAATAAGATTTATTATAAAATATAGAACCTTAATGAGCACGCTCACATACCCCACGCGTCCCGATATTTCAAGCTCTAATCATTTTTTAAAAATAAACATAGATTCTAGGAATACAGACTAACATACCAAAAATCAGCTCAATGTCTGGAAGCGTGTAGAAAAAAAGTCTGGAAAACTGTAATTTTGATGCATTTTACAGAGTCCAAGGGCCGTAATTTCGGTAAAAATCAGTGGAGCGGAACAAAACGCAAACTTGTTCTGTAGGCCACCATGTTTGACTAACATACCAAAAATCAGCTCAATATCTGGAAACGTGTAGGAAAAAAGTCCACAAAACTGTAATTTTGATGAACTTTTCAAAGTTCAAGGGACGTAATTTCGGTAAAAATCAGTGGAGCAAACAAAATGCAAACTTGATCTGTAGGCCACCATGTCAGACTAACATACCAAAAATCAGCTCAATATCTTGAAGCGTGTAGAAAAAAAGTCTGGAAAACTGTAATTTTGATGCATTTTTCAGAGTCCAAGGGCCCTAATTTCGGTAAAAATCAGTGGAGCGGAACAAAACGCAAACTTGTTCTGTAGGCCACCATGTTAGACTAACATACCAAAAATCAGCTCAATATCTGGAAGCGTGCAGGAAAAAAGTCCGCAAAACTAATTTTGATGAACTTTTCAAAGTTCAAGGGCCGTAATTTCGGTAAAAATCATTGGAGCGGAACAAAATGCAAACTTGATCTGTAGGCCACCATGTCAGACTAAAATACCAAAAATCAGCTCAATATCTGGGAGCATGTAGAAAAAAAGTCCGGAAAACTGTAATTTTGATGAATTTTTCAGAGTCCAAGGGCCGTAATTTTGGTAAAAATCAGTGGAGCGTAACAAAATGCAAACTTGATCTGTAGGCCACCATGTTAGTCTCACATACCAAAAATCAGCTCAATATCTGGAAGCGTGCAGAAAAAAAGTCCGGAAAACAAGTAGGACTGACTGACGGACTGATGGACTGACGGACGGACCAGTCAAAAACATTATACCCCTGCAACTTCGTTGCGTGGGGTATAATAACCACATTTCTATTGGCTGGGTCTTATACATGTGACTGGTACTCAAAAATCCATGTACACTAGTTTTCCAGTGAATATAAACTTTCTAAATATAGCTTTTGGAAATCCCCTCTCTAGTTCTATTTCAATCGACGTGCATGCGCAGTCAACCTGACTTCCGTCTCATTTTTATTTTATTCTGCAGATGATAACTATTTTATTGTTAAATAAAAGTATTTCTGGTTGATATAATTGAACTTTTAATTGACAAATAGAAGATTGCTTTTTGAGGATGGTGTGTATGATAAAACAGTTATGGACTTTTGTGGTGGTAAATATGATATGAACCTAAACAAGAGGCCACACGGGGCCTGAAGTGCCTGAAAAGCTACTGCCCTTGAAAGAAATCTCATTGAGGATCACATCCCGGAATTCTTTCTCTTGAAGACGTAATAATAACGCCTCAGTAAGGTGGTTACGTATGATAAAGCGTCTAAGTTAAGTCTGTTAGACATGATTGTCGTTTCCAACGTCGTGGTTGGAATTGACATAGACGGCGATAAAGACAATTCCCAGTCTTCAGCCTCGTCGGCTAGATGCAGAGGAACTCTCAGAATGCCCCGTCCTGCCATTTCAAATCTATTCCTAGAATTGATGAAAGGCAGATTAGAGCATTTGCGGACAAGAAACTAGACTAGCCTGTTTTGGTAGCAAGCTTATATATAGCGTCGCTCAATAATTCGAATGTTCTAGTGACATTATTGGACTGTGTCGGCAACTCAGGGACGATGTCCCTGAACCGATCAAAAACTCTGTGTCCAATGACGCTATTAGTCTCTTATCCAGCATCGCAGCATTCCAGTCCGATGGAACAACCTCTGGAAGATAATGCCGGAAGAAATGTATGGCAATTTCTGTTGTTCCGAAAGGGAAAGCTCGAAATCGTCCGAATCCCTTTCGCCATCCTGTCGGACCCTATGAAGTGCTCGGTCGTCCGTACCTGATGCTTCAGCGGAGCGAACCGACCCAGCGTCGTCGGATTATTCCTGATCCGACAGAGATTCTGTCGTTTGGTGGGATGCTGCGATAAGCTGTGCTATTTTAGGATATTGGGACCTCTCTCGCTCGCAGCCCGGACGGACCTGGACGAGCTAGGAACCGGACTAACAGGCTTCCTCCGATCTCTCCTCTGATCCATCGTCACTGGGTGTGTACTATTGTCTATTATAGTGCTCGCATCACCCAAATCTCCTTCCTGGACCGCAACGAACGAACCCGGCTGCCGAACCATTCGATGAATGGACGCTACACCGGGTGAGCTAGCGAATGTCAACGCCGTCGATCCTACTAGGGACCTCTTAGGTGAATGACGTATTTCCATGAGCACTTATTGCCGCTAGCTCTTCATTTAACTATGACGACAGAAGCACACTTTGAAAGACATCACGGTAACTTTTGCGAACAAGAAACCAGACTTGCTTGTTTAATAGCAAGCATATATATATATAGCGTCGTTCAATAATTCGAAAGTTCCTGTGACATTATTGGACTGTGTCGGAAATTGAGGGACGATGTCCCTGAACCGATCAAAACATTCTTGTGTCCACCGACGCTATCAGTCTCTTATCCGGCATCGCAGCATTCTGTTCCGACGAAACAACCTCTAGAAGATAAAGTCGGATGACATGTACAGCAGCTTATGTTGTTCCGAAAGGGAAAGCTCGAAATCCTCCGAATCCCTTTCGCCATCCTGTCGGACCCTATGAAGTTTTTGGACGTCCATACCTGATGCTTCAGCGGAGCGTACCGACCCAGCGTCATCGGATATTACATGATGCGACAGAGATTCTGTCGTTGCTGGGATGCTGCGATAAGTTGTGCTATTTGGGATAGCATGTCCGTCACTGAGGCCTGTGGAGTAGCGGTCTTACGATGCTTTGCTGCTGGAAGCTCCGTGTACGTTGACTCCTGCATACTTTTCTTATGCGAACGTCCGGAGTCTACAGGCCTCGTGTCCCTGGATACCGGATGGCGTGACCTGGTCGCCGTGGATTCTCTGATTGGCGAAGTTGACTGGATATCCGAGGTCACGTAGCCAAGGTGCGGTCGTGTGTGCTGCCATGAGGATGAGGAAGCCTTATTGACAGTCTCTCTGGACTGTCTATATAACGGAGCGTCCCGAGCGGCGGACGTATGCTCCGAATGCGAAACATTTGTACCACAACATCTGGGGCCAGATGTTGTTGTACGAGAGAGGGGCCTCTCTCGCTCGCAGCCCGGATGGAGCTGGACGAGCTAGGAACCGGAATAATAGGCTTCCTCCGTTCTCCCCTCTGATCCGCCGTCACTGGGTGTGCACTTGGTTGATTTATAGTGCTCGCATCACCCAAAACTCCTTCTGGACCGCAACGGACGAACCCGGCTGCCGAACCATTCGATGAATGGACACTACACCGGGCGAGCTAGCGGGCGTCAAAGGCCGTCGATCCTACTAGGGACCTCTTAGGCAATTGACGTATTTCCATGAGCACTTTGCCGCTAGCTCTTCATTAATTGTGACGATGGAGGCACACTTTTGGAAGACATCACGGATACATCACCCTGTTCTTGATCGTCTGAAATAGAGATTGATAAACTGGAGTGACCCTGCGGGGAAAGGACCGGCATGGCCATTTCCCCGCTAACATACCGTGACACACGCTTCCCATGTTGTCATCAAAATTAACACATACTGAACAGGAGTTAGTGCGAGTACACTGACTACATTTATACAATGATTATGGAAGTCAGAGGAAGATTTCCTCTTATTACAATTGAACAATATCCTTTCATTGTGAAAAGAATACAAAGTCCTAGTACTCGCACCAACCCCTGAAAACAAAAATACATAATAACATGATCCATTAACATAGAAAAAATAATTGAAATCAAAAAATTTTTTGAAAAAATATTTTTTCTCAAAAGCCAAAGTTTCTGAAAAGTAACGTTGAGCCCCAATGGATCCCAAGCCTAAGTGTGGACAAAAATTTTAAAAATATTTTTAAAAATTAATGCAACACTTACGAATAATAATAATGTATCTAGTTATGATTAAACTAACACCAAGACAAGAAATCCCCCTCACACAGAGGCTGTTGTCAATGTAAACAAGAAGTGTAAAAAACACCAGAAACATGACTCCAGGCACTGATAACCCTGGCCCGAAATCAGTTACCAATAATACACTATCTGATGCAAAACAGAGACTTCCAGGGAAGAAACTACAGAACATCAGATGGTAGATGCAGAACACTACGCCTAAACACCCATGGGTGAGGACGTAAACATGGGGAAAAGAACAGAATTCATTCTGTTATCCAGCTAAAACTCCCAAGAAATTTTAGTAATAATATTACAGAAAATATGCCAAAAGCATGGGAGAATAGCAAGGGGGGACTTAAAGGAAAGGGAGAGAGGAAAACACTGAACAAGCAGTGTAACTTTATAGCAAGAATGACCACAACAGGCCCATGCCTCGAAAATAGGTTACTTAACATAATTTCATTAAAAAATTTTAAGTTACAGCCCTGATTATTTTTCTGTCACTCATTTTTCCTCTCCTCCTTCTATTTCCTCCTTAGATCCACCATTTCTGTAATATTTATGTGTCTGGCATCATTTAAACTGAGATTTACAAGCACAAAGATCAGTCAGATGTTAACTGATGAAGGGCCAAACAAAGAATGGTTAATGGCGCCAATTTCGGGACGTCCTTGACACTGCGCATGCGCAGTAGAGGCGAACATGGAGGGCCATTCAGGACATGATTTCTTTGGTTTTAGATGAAATTTTGGGGATTGGGGGGCAAAATTTGTGTTTGGCCCTAGACTTTTAAGAGTTAGCACCAGCTATGTCTGGGTCATTGGTACAGTATAAAAATATAGAAATTTTGGGCGGGGCCAAAAATTCTTACCCCTCCCATTACATAGCCAATTATTGCTTCATGAACTTCCTTTGAACAAACTTGATTCTACACCTCAAAAGGAAGTTCCATAACAAATATCAAGTTATTGTACACACTGGTTCATGAGAAGAAGATTTTAAAAATATTTTGGAGCATTTTCCCCCACTCCCTCCCTCTGGGGCTGGGCATGTTGAGTTGAACAAAAATGCAATGCCACTTCGGGACCATCACTCACACAAACTTTCACTTGAATTGGCCCAGTGGTTTTGGAGGAGAAGACCAAAACATGATGCTGAGGGATGACGAATGGACAGATGGAGAGCGATGAGATTAGCTCAGCTTGACTTTGTCAAGATGAGCTAAAAACTTATAATGACCTTGGCTAATGCCTCAGCGATTAGAAGTTTTTTAGGTTCATATTACATCATATTCACCACCGCAAAAGTCCATAATTGTGTAAGAATACACTGAGGGTGGAGAACGGAGGCTGTTTGTGTCATAGCATTTCATTCACATCATTAACGTCATTCAGATGTATAATGTCCAATCAAATGCATTCTTCCATGACATTCGTATGCGCAATTTGGATTCTATGTGTGGTGTATCACACACATTCCCGGATGTCTGTATTGTATTGCATAACATTGAATACACACAGCAATCTATGCTAGTGCTGCACGTTATTCGAAACTGAATACCGGTATCAGTGTTCAAAAAAATACTGCGGTATACCAGTACATCGAAAGACTGTTCAGATATCTGAACATACGTGCCATAATTGGGACTTTAGCTAACACAATCGGAACAAATTTGCATGCCTTGATGATACAGTTTAAATAACCCAGTACATAAGTTAGACCTTATCAAAATTTACTTTTTTAAATAACAGTTTATTGAATTTTTTTAAAAAATCAACAAAATCATATCAAGTGACACCCCCTTTGGAATGAGCTTGTCAAGCTCATTCTAATGAGGGGGGTCACATGGTATGGTTTTATTGAAAAATAATATTTGTTCAATTGCACAATTTGTGTATATTACCTGGGCTGATGTGGCCGATTTGTTAGATGGAGGGATAATATCATTTGTTTGGGACCACAGTTAAAAAACTTGAGACATCTTGAAAATTAAATTTAAACCGATATTTTTGCAATTATTCTGGTATTCAATCGATACTGGTTGGAATACCAGTATGTACCGGTTTATCAATATACTGTGCAGCCCTAATCTATGCACACTAGCACATTCTGTTCTGAAAATCAACTAGCATGCTTCCATACCAATAATAAATAACTCTGGTCAAAACAGTTTAAATGAGTTTCCTTAGAATTATATCTTTTCAAAGTTTTCTCAGGTTTATGGTACGGGATCAAAAGTCAAATATTTCAATATTAACCCTTTACCCAACGAATCGTCAGCATCTGCCCGCGTAATATGCAAATTCAGCAGCTGAAAAAAGATTATTTTTCGAAAAATTTCAACAAAACCATATCATGTGACCCCTCTTTGGAACGCGCTCGCTGAGCTCGTTCCAATGAGGGGGTCACATGATATGGTTTTGTTGAAATTGTTTGAAAAAATTTAAAAACGGATATTTAAAATAATAAATTTTGATATCGTCTGAGCTGGGTAAAGGGTTAAGCTGTGGAAAACTGTGAGAGGTGGTGTAAAGCAAAAATTGGAGAATTGTGTCAGAGGTACTAGTTATGGTGTTATTTGTACTTATTAAAAGTAGTGGAAAATTTGTACTAAGCTAAATAGTGGTTTAGTAAGACCACTTGTACTTCACATAACCTTGTTTTGTTTATTTTGATGAAAGAAAATTTGTAAGAATAGTGAAAATAATGTTAAAAAGTGAAAAAAAAACGGTGCAATTGTGATGCTTGCTCCATCAAGGGGTAGCCACTGAATCCTAACATTGAAACCTCCTGCCTTTGACCGTTGCCCTTTCAAAGGTAAATTAACATGACCAATGCTTTTCAGGCATGTACATCATCCATTAAGTGCAAGAAGGCACCAGCAGCAATGGTAGTGTCTTGTTGCACTCAAGAGACAGCACATTACTTAGGATAGGTAATCTTCTTGAATCTTATAATCTGAAATAAATGCTGATTTTACCATTAACCCATAAGGCCCCAATTCCGACTTTGATAACTTTTTAATGCAAAGGAACAGGTGCCATAACATGCATTGTTTGGGCAAACTCAAAACTTAGTTCTCTAAGTACTTGTCAGTTGTTTATAGGCAAGTCTTGGTTGCCTCGGTAGGAGGTGCGATGGCATTGTGGTAACCGGTTCTCGTCAGATCATCGAAGTTAAGCAACATCAAGCCTGGTTAGTCCTTCAATGGGTGACCGTCTGAGCAATTGATTTGGACTCCCGCATTGTGTCCTTGGGCAAGGAACTTAACCCCCGATTGTCCACATGAGGGCACGATGACACCGTGTACTAAGGCACACTGCACATCGATGGTGCGCATGTCTTCAACCAATCTAACCATCTGTGCTGCAGTGCAGAGTTATGATATTGGGTACTGGCAGCTACTCATCGTTGCTTGGTGGTTCTCTCTGGGTACTCCAGCTTCCCCCACCCATAAAAAAAACTGTCATCACACAATATGACCTTGGCTGTTAAAGTGTGGTTAAAACTTAATAAATAAATAAATGAATGAAAAATCGGTCAAATTATTTCTTCTAAGGCAAAATACAAGGCAAACAAATGTATAGGCCTGAAACCATGTTGTGGTTACTGTACTAAAGACATGGCTTAATATTATATAAAATTCCAGAAAATAATTTGGAAATAAAGCTTTCAGGAAAAGCAATTCACTCACTGGGGGGCGCAGTGGCTCAGTTGGTAGAGGTGCTGGTTGCAAGCCGAGAGGTCCTCGGTTCGAATCCTACCTGCGGCAACCGCGTTGTGTCCTTGGGCAAGACACTTCACCCTCATTGCCCACGTGGGGGCACGGTGACACTGTGTGCTAAGGCGTACTGCACGTCGATGGTGCACCTGTCTTCAACCAATGCTAACCCTGCTTGTGTGGAGTCAGTATGTTGGGGAGCTGACAGTTGCTCGCCGTTTCTCGGTGGTTCTCTCCGGGTACTCCGGCTTCCTCCACCCGTAAAACTGTCGGGGTCTTGATTAGCCGTTGTGCACAAATATGTGACCTTAAAACACCAATAAATAAATAAATTCACTCACTTGAGAAAAAGTCTTAGATTAACAGCGCATACCTGATTCCTGAGTTCTTTTATCACTGACTTATTATTTTCTGCTGTTTTCTGCAATGTTTGTATCATTATTTCTGCATCTTTCAGTAGAGCTTTTGTTCTCTTTAAATCTTTGCTTATTCTCCTCTCAGTATCTATAGAAGAGAACAGTAAATTGGCAATTAAAAATCATGACTTGACAATAAATTAACCCGTTACCCAACTAATCGGCCGCATCCGCCCGCGTAATATGCAAATTCAGCAGTTGAAAAAATATTATATTTCAAAAATATTTCAACCAAACCATATCATGTGACCCCTCTTTGGAACGAGCTCGCTAAGCTTGTTCCAATGAGGGATCACATGATATGGTTTTGTTAAAAAATTTTTGAAAAATTAAAAAAAATGATATTTAAAATAATAAATTTTGATATCGTCTGCGTTGGGTAAAGGGTTAAAGAAAACAAGTGACAGGAATCCATTATTACATGGCTGAGAGAAAAGTGAACCCCAGAAGTCTCTTGACAATTTCTAAAGAGTCTGACAACTGTTTGGGATCATCTCTTCATGGGTTTTTTTAACCCTTTACCCAACGTAACGGCCAAAACCGGCCAGCGCTATTTTAAAAAATCACCAATTAATTTTCATTATTTTTTTCATTTTTTGTCTCAAAAACATAGGTTATGACCCCTCATTGGAATGAGCTCATTGAGCTCATTCCAATGAGGGGTCATAACCTATATTTTTGAGACAAAAAATGAAAAAAAGTTAAAAAATTTATAGTAATTTCTATATTTTTTATACTTACCAATGACCCAGAAATAGCTGGTGCTAACTCTTAAAATATAGGGCCAAACACAAATTTTGCCCCCCAATCCCCAAAATTTGCATCTAAAACCAAAGAAAACATGTCCTGAATGGCCCTCCACACTTCACCTCTACTGCGCATGCGCAGTGTCAAAGATGTTCCGAAATTGGCGCCATTAATCATTCTAATAACCAGTGCCTGGTAAGCGCTATGTACTCAGCGGGGAGGCAAGAGTTCCCAACTCCTGGGAGGGCCATCCCCGTCTGGGTCATTGGTAAGTATAAAAAATATAGAAATTACTATAAATTTTTTAACATTTTTATACTGTACCAATGACCCAGACATAGCTGAATAGTAAAAAGGCTGGAGGGCCAAGGACATAGAGCAAGATGGAATACGCTCAATAATATAAAATAGAGAAATCCCCTGTAGGGAAAAAGAAGTAATAGGCCTTACATGTATCTTTCTTATTTATGATAAATTAGAAAGATACAACACCTTCCAAAATTGAGCATCATACATCCATGTACTCTATAAATATCCAATATAATCCTTATACTAATAATTTTTAAAGTAAGCCAATAAATAAAGTAAGTCTAGAGAATAGAGACTCTTATACTCCTTAAAAGTGTCTGAGGATTGCATAATCATGTCCGTTGACACATGCAATATTCAAAAGCTATACTTTAAAAACTAAGACTTGAATGAATTTTTAAAACATAAACTTCTCACTAAACAACCATCCCAATAACAGCTCAGAATTACTAACTCCGAAGGAGGTATCCCCTTGTTTTCATAGTAAAACAGGTGACCCAAGGGAACACCCTCCCCCCCCCCCCCCTTTTCTTGCCCTGGGTCAAATAGCCCAGAGCGAAGAGGGCAGCAGAACGGAGTCACTGCCGAAACAGACAGCCTACCTAGCTATAGTAGCAACTGTTAAGTGAATGACATTCTGAACAGTAGATAATAGACCTAACAATAGAGGCCTCCAGAAATGGACTCGATATTTCTGAGATAAAAATTCATGAATGTGGATGGCTGAGCGCAATGAGCAGCCTTCAAAAATCTATAATAGCGACACTATTAATGTAAGCCCAAGATGTAGAAGAACTCTTACTTCATGAGCCGAAATCTTAAGCACAACTGCTGAGTCAATGATATACCATAAGCAGTACCGATAGTTAATAGAATCCATTAGCAATAGAATGGAGCGTAACGTCCTTCTACTAGGCATCAAAGACAGAAGAAGCTTACGCCCGTAGTAGTAAACAGATATCTGTTTATAAATACATAAACTCTAACCGGAGAGAGTAAAGGCCTATGCCCGTACGAAGACAGAAGGACCTTAATAACAATAGGTTCCGGATATTAGGAGCCCAACTCTTATGCAAAAATCCAACCTAAATAGTAAAGGAAGTAGTGATTCCGAAACTACGAAAGTGAAAATCATCCATCGATAGTGCATGAAACTCACTGACTCTACAGTAAAAGAGAAACCAACAGAATTACTGTCTAAAAGGTCAGAATTTGAAAACTACTGTTTCCAGAGGCTCAAATGATTACTTAGCTAAATAAGAACCGAAGTTAAATTCCATATAGGAATTTAATCTAAAGATTCTAAGTCTATTTATCAAAAAGTCACTAACTGACTTAGATAAAGAGACATAAGACTCAATTGTAAACTATCCTAGAGTGCATAGGTATGAGGTAACATAAACCTATAACCTTAATAATAACAGGCTGCAGTAGATCTTGTCAAACAAGTATACTAAAAAGTTGCAATGAGTAGTATGGAGGGATCAACAATATGAACATAATGATCCCTACACCAACGACGGAAGAGCCTCCACTTTAGCCGCATAGAATAGCAAAGAAGAGGATCTCCTATAGTAAGAAATCGCGTCCAAAGCTCGTCCAGTACAATGCTTACAATGCAATACGGACCACACAACGGAATACATGAAGGTTGCGACCTTGCGGGTTGTGATAAAGATGACACGATTTACCCAGCGAAAAAAGATCCTCTCATTGAGGAAGATTTCACGTTAAGTCCCACAGTAGACAACAGAGTAAATTACCCATGGTCTCTGTGAAGATAGAGATGCTATCCAGAAATGTATTGTGGTTGTTTATCTTAGCAATACCTGCTGAAACAACAGCGCCGGAGGATACGCGTATCCTATCATTCCGTCCTATAGATCAATAGAGCGTTAACAACATCAGCTCAGAGATCCGAACAAGCCAACACATACGTCTGCAATTGATTAGCAAGCTGTGTCGTAAATAAATCATCATTGGGCGCTCCCATAGATAGCAAATCTGATTGAATACTTGTTTGTTGAGAGTCCATTCTGACAGCAACAAGCGACCCCTAAGTGAACGGGAGTCCGGTAAAACAATCAGACGACCCAGAATATGACGTACCAAAACAGAACTTGGTGTACTATAACCAACAGACGGATTCTTTCCATTAAATTGAATAACGGAAACGAATGAGTGCCTCCCTGGTTCCGGAGATACGCCACTACTGTTGAATTAACGGACAGGATTTGGGCATGCGTTTCTGAATAATGTTCATGCAATGACATAAAGCAAGCCTAAAAAAACATTATTCCACGGAAGATAATTGGTTGCTAAGAGACTGCGGAACCCAAAGACCCTGGCACTTCGAATCCGTTGGGATCAATATTATATCCCAATCTGTTTGACTGGCAACCGTCATAACTGCAACACTCGGGTCCGGCAACTGCAGTGGCACTCTCTGAGTCAACCACCGAATGTTTGCCCCAGTCTGAATCTCTTGTAACACTAGATAGACAAGAGAACGTGTAAATCGAGCAATTCATGGATTGCTGAAAAGTTGCCGTCGAAGAGAAGCTTCTCCGAGAACGAAGCGACTCTGAGAGAGTTCTAAACCTTACTATCCATGCGCGTGGATGTAGCTAGGGCTGCGTCACGTCTAACCAACACCAATCAGCCACTGAAGGGCGGAGTTATACGTGAACAAACTACTGCCCTCAAAAGAAATCACATTGAGAATAATATCCCGTAAATCTTTTCTTGAAGACGTAATGATAACGCCTCAGTAAGGTGGATTACGTATGATAAAGCATCTAAGTTAAGTCTACTAGACATCATTGTCATTTCCAACATTGAAGTTGGAAAAGACATAGACGGCGAAAAAGACTATTTCCAGTCTTTAACCACACCGTCTAGACGCATATGAACTCTCGGTATGCCCTGCTCTGCCAAAATAAACTATCCGTATAAATGATAAAACGGCAGAAATGAGCAACGCGGACAAGAAACTAAACTATCATGCTTGGTAGCAGGCTTGTATGCATATACAGCGTCAAAAAATAAAACACATGTTGGAATGAAATTATTGGACTGCGTCGGTAAGTCAGGGACAATGTCCCTGAACCGATCCAAAAATCCGAGTCCAATGACGCTATAAGTCTCTTATCCAACATCGCAGCAATGTAGTCCGAAATAACAATCACTGGAAGATAATGCCAGAAGATATGAATGGCAGCTTCCGATACTACGAAAGGGAAAACTCGAAATCTTTCGAATCCCTTTCGCCATCCTGTCGGACCCTATAAAGCGTTCGGTCGTCCGTACCTGATGCAACCGCGGACCGCACTGACCCAGCGCCGTCGGATAATTCCTGATTCGACCAAGAAACTGTCAATTGCTGGGATGCTGCGAAACAACTGTGCTAACTCGGATAGCACGTCCATCACTGAGGCCTGAGGAGAAGCGGTCCTACAATGCATTGCCGCTGGAAGCTCCATGATCGTTACCCCGTGCATACTACCAATATGCGAGCGAACTGAGTGTATAGGCCTCGTGTCCCTTGGCTACTGGATGGCGTGACCTATTCGCCGTGGAATCACTGAATGACGAAACTGATCGGATACTCGAGGTCACGTAGCCAATGTGCGGTCGTGTGCCCTGCTGTGAGGATGAGGAAGCATTATGGACAGTCTCTCGGACTGTCAATATAACGGAGCGTCCCGACCGACAGACATATGCTCCTAATGTAAAATATCTGAACCACAACATGCGGTCCCCTATGTTGTTGGACGAGAGAGGGACCTCTCTCGCTCACAGCCCGGAAGGACCTGGACAAGCCAGGAACCGGACTAACAGGCTTCCTCCGATCTGTCCTCAATCTGCTGTCACTGGGTGAGTACTAAAGTAAATAAAGTGCTCACATCACCCAAATCTCCTTCCTAGACCGCAACGGACGAAGCCGGCAGCCGAACCATTCGATGAATGCACGCTACACCGGGTGAGCTAGCGAATGTCACTCCATAGGCGATAGACATATTCCATGAGCACTTATAGCCGCTAGCTCTTCATTAACTATGACGACAGAGGCACACTTTTGAAAGACATCTCCGTAACTTTGCGAACAAGAAACCAGAAATGCTTGGTTATAGCAAGCATAAAATAATAATATATATAGTGTCGTTCAATAATTCGAAAGTTTGTGTGACATTATTGGACTATGTCGGAACTGAGGGACGATGTCCCTGAACCGAACCAAAAATTTCTAAGTCCATCGACGCTATCAGTTTCTTATCCGGCATCGCAGCATTCTGGTCCGACGAAAGAAGCTGTAGAAGACCAAGTCAGATGACATACACAACAGCATATGTTGTTCCGAAAGGGAAAGCTCGAAATCCTCCAAATCCCTTTCGGTATCCCGTCGGACCGGATGAAATTTTCGGACGTCCATACCCGCTTCCGCAGAGCGTCCCGACCCAGCATCGCCGGATAAAAAATATGCGACAGATTCAGTTGATGCTGGGATGCTGCGATAAACTGTGCTATTTAGGAAAGCACGTCCGTTCCCGAGGCCTGTGCAGTAGCGGTCTTACGATGCATTGCCGCCGGAAGCTCCGTGTACGTTGACTCCCGCACACTTCCTATGCGAACGTCCGGAGTCTGCAGGCCTCGTGTCCCTGGCTACCGGATGGTGTGACCTGGTCGCCGATGATTCTCTGACTGGCGAAGCTGACTGGATATCCGAGGTCACGTAGCCAAGAGCGGTCGTGTGCGCTACCATGAGAATGAGGGAGCCTTA
Organism: Pictodentalium vernedei; assembly: GCA_031216915.1. Lineage (NCBI taxonomy): Eukaryota > Metazoa > Mollusca > Scaphopoda > Dentaliida > Dentaliidae > Pictodentalium > Pictodentalium vernedei. Next base: position 509,902,590 of record CM062294.1, on the reverse strand, counting down.
TTGACAGTCCACTCCGGACAGACTATATGTCGGAGCATCCCGAGCGACGGACGTATGCTCCGAATGCGAAACATTTTGTACCACAACATCTGGGGCCAGATGTTGTTGTACGAGAGAGGGGCCTCTCTCGCTCGCCGTCCGGATGGACCAGAACGAGCTATGAACCGGACTAAAAGGCTTCCTCCGTTCTCCATCTGATCCGCCGTCACTGGGTGTGCATTTGGTTGATTTATAGTGCTTGCATCACCCCAAAATTCCTTCTAGACCGCAACGGATGAACCCGGCTGCCGAACCATTCGGTGAATGGACGCTACACCGGGTGAGCTAGCGGACGTCAAAGGCCGTCGAACCTACTAGGGTCCTCTTAGGCAATTGGCGTATTTACATGAGCACTTTTCCGCTAGCCCTTCATTAATTGTGACGACGGAGGCACACTGTTGGAAGACATCACAGATACATCACCCTAATCTTGATCGTCTGAAATAGAAATTGATAAAGTAGAGTGACCCTGCGGGGAAAGGACCGGAGTGTCCAATTCCCCAATAACATACCGTGACATACGCTTCCCATATTGTCATCGAAATCATACGATACAGAACAGGAGTTAATGCGAGTACACTGACCACATATAGAATGATTATAAAAGTCAGAGGAAGACTTCCTCTTATTACAATTGATCAATATCCTTTGAATGTGAAAAGAAAACAAGTCCTGGTACTCGCACTAAACCCTGGCAATCAAAATACATAATAATAATAAGATCCATTAATATAGAAAAAATAATTGAAATCAAAATATTTTGAAAAAATATTTTTTCAGAACAGCCCAAGTTTCTGAAAAGTAACGTTGAGCCCCAATGGATCCCAAGCCTAAGTGTGGACAAAAATTTTAAAAATATTTTAAACAATTTATTCAACACTTACGAACAATAATAATGTATCTAGTTATGATTAAAATAACATCAAGATATTATTTTCCAGAAATCCCCCCCTCACACAGAGGGCTGTTGTAAATGTAAACAATGAATGTAAAAACACTAAAATAAGACTCCAGGCACCCAGGCCCAGAATCAGTTACCAAAAAAAACACTATCTGATGCAAAACAGAGACTTCCAGGGAAGAAACTGCAGAACATCAGATGGTAGATGCAGAACACAACGCCTAACCACCCGTAGGTGAAGACGTAAACATGGGGAAAAGAACAGAATTCATTCGGTTATTCAGTTAAAACTCCCAAGAAAATTTAGTAATAATAATTACAAAAACTATGCCAAAAGCATGGGAGAATAGCAAGGGGGGACTTAAAGGACAGGGAGAGAGGAAAACACTGAAAAATCAGTGTAACTAAATAATCAGAATGACAACAAAATGGCTGCTGCCTCGAAAATAGGTAACTTAACATAATTTCATTAAAAAATTTTAAGTTACAGCCCTGATAATATTCTGTCACACATTTTTCCTCTCCTCCTTCTCTATCCTCCTTAGAATCACCATTTCACTAATATTTATGTGTCTGGCATCATTTAAACTGAGATTTACAAGCACAAAGATCAGTCAGATGTTAACTGATGAAGGGCCAAACTTAGAATGATTAATGGCGCCAATTTCGGAACGTCCTTGACACTGCGCATGCGCAGTAGAGGTGAAGTGTGGAGGGCCATTCAGGACATGTTTTCTTTGGTTTTAGATGCAAATTTTGGGGATTGGGGGGCAAAATTTGTGTTTGGCCCTATATTTTAAGAGTTAGCACCAGCTATGTCTGGGTCATTGGTAAGTATAAAAATACAGTTATTCAAGAATTTTTTTGGCAAGTGTCGTCTGCTTTTCATGTTAGGTAAAGGGTTAAAGGAAATCATTTTCTACAGACAGAAATTAAGCTTCATTCCATGAAAAGTTATGTTTGAAATCCCTTCATTTTGCTTTCAATATGGCTGTCATTTGAAAATTATTCCCAGATTATTATCATCCTTGTTGGGTATCTGGGTGGGATGGGGTAATCTCACCTGAGGGTCAAGATATTTGAGCCAGACATGAGGCTTGCCGAGTGTCTGGCTCAAATATCTTGCCCCAGATACCCATTGAGGATGATTTTTCTCCCACCATTTTAGGAATGCAATGCCATTAATAAGAAAATACAATATTTTCCAGGAAAAAATCATTCTTAGTTCGTTCATTCTAGTAGAAAACAAATAAGATATTTGGAAAGCTTGCCGAGAAGTATGGTATATACCAAAGGTATATACTTCAAAACCTGCAGACCAGCACCGCACGTTGGGGGTTAATGCACTCAAGTGACCTTAAATGATATCAACATTTGCACACGTCATTTCCAGACGTGTTATTCAGTTTGACAGGGCGTAATGATATCAGCACATTATAGTTGAGAAATGGTAATAAAAACACATATTTCAAAAAGTGTTCTGGTTTCCATTTTCATTTATAAAGTCAGTCTTATTTACAGAAGCAAAACAGCCTTCCATTTTGTTTGTTTATACATCTGCAGATGTGATTTTCAATGATTAAATAGTTCTGGCACTAATTAAATATGCATAGTGATGTGGGTGGGGTGACATAGCTGTCATGTGGGTGGGTTGCAACAGGAATATCTCTCCCAGCTGTCTTACACAATTTTATATATGTAGCAGTTCCTTAGTGGTGGGAAAAAAGGGTATTGTCAGGGCAAAGCCAGCCTAAATATAGGGGCAAGGGGCCTCATATTTAAAGATATTGTAAGTTCAAAATATATTCCGCATCAAGGCAAAAAACCCACGTGAATTTCACTTCTCTGTAAAGCTGGACATAGAAAAAAACACACGTGGTGTATATCCAGCTTTAGCGCAGGGACCCAGGGGAGAAACGGTATGTTAGATAAGGTCTAATCATCTCGTTTAATTTATACAGTAGTCGGAGTCTTACGAGACGTAATCGGTTGATGTCAAGATGTCGTCACGGTAAATTGAGAAACGAGATTCTAAAAGATAGAAATGTCGTGTCATCATAAGTTATAACAATCATGGCAAGAACGAATCGGTTTTCTAGACAAGTGAAGTCAGCGTTAAGTCACGCGTGAGATAACTTGTATTGATTCTGCCTCGATACACGTCATCTCCCACCGTTTTGACAGGTGGACAGATGAGCGTCGGCCCACCTGACAGTTTAGGGTAAAAAGTATATATACCTGGAAGAGCAGAGCATTAGACACACACTTGGGGTCACACACGCGTTGGTGAAGTCCAGGACAGGCGGACTCTGTTTCCTGGCATAAGGGTACCTTCGATCACAGGACCCTGAAACGGCTGGAATCGCCAGAGAGGGCATTCCATGATTGATTTAGCTTAAAGTTGATAGGCGGCTACGGGGCCGAATTCGTGAGAAGGAACACCCCAGGTGGAACGTTAAAGTTTAGATTGTCGAGTAGCAGGTATCGTCCTGCAATAGTCAGAAGTGTAGGTTAATTGTATTGTGCGTATTAACCCTTTGAAGCGTCAGCCTGATTGCGTTCTGAGTAGTTTATTTTGCTGTCGGAACATCGTAATACCGACTGGAGATCGGTGTGAGTGACAATTTCGCCCTAGCACAAAAAGGGGCATCTGTGAATCGTGAATTCAACCAGGAACGGTGGATATTTCAATAGGACTTTCGCGGAGGACTTTCAAAAGGCACATAAGGTATGAGTAGACAATATCTGAGCCAAATCAGAAGTACGGTGGTTTATAGATGACGAACATTGCTGGTCGGAACCCTCCGACAGCCAGAGGTACAGTTACGCGCAGACGTTGACATTTGAGCCTAAGCGGGTGAAGCTCTTATGGCGAGCTCACAGTAATAACATTTCAGATTTGTGAAGCTCTTATGGCGAGCTCACGGTAGTAACATTTCCAGTGTGTAGACTATAGTGCCAGTACAGGGCTATAGAATGACTATATGATTTTTTAGAATTATTTAACCGTAGTGACCCATTTTCTGTGAAAAGAATTGAATTGTTGATTGTTGAAATATTGAAACGGATTTATTTTTATGTGTAAATAAAAGAATCGTTGTTACTTTAAATCATTCTTTCCATTATACAGCCTGAAGTGATTAGGAATCACACCTAACGGAAATCGAACCTATTTCAGGACAATTTGGCAGAGAAGGAATCACGACGTCGGTCTAACTCAGCTCTCTGCGCCGAGTTCGCGACACTTGGATTCCGACCCTCCACGTTGGTCTAATTTTCCCGCAACTTCATCAGCGGGACTAAATAACCCCACGTCAGCCCAGGCCTTACGGGGCCTTAGGTGTTCCCTGACATTGATTGGCGAGGCTACCAGGATATTTCTAAAAAGGTAAAAAATGGCTATATGGAAATTTTGTTTTATTTTAACGGCGGTTCTGTTTAGGGTTTGACGCGTTCGGTCAGTCGATGCCGTTCGAGGGTTTAATATCGCAATACAGTAGTCCCCAAAAGGATACTTAATAGCCACTATAACTGCGGTAGGTTTCAGAATATTTGGTGCGTTTAATTACGTTAAATTACAGAGGTAAATTAGGATCAATTGCCATATTTTTTTTTTCTTTCTTTCTTTTCCTTCTTCATTCTTTCTGACGAGTGTTGAAGATAGAAAGAAAAAATCAAAATGGATGTTGTTACACCCCTCGCCCAACTGGTATCATTAGGCAAGGAAATGGGCCTTGAGGGAGCTGAACTTCAGAAGTTCGTTAAAGATGAGCAGAAACGTGAGGCCAAGGAGATTGCCTTACGTAATGACGCAAAAGAGCGAGAGATTCAGTTAGAAAGGGAGAGAGAGAATGAGACGAGAGAGAGGGAAGCCCAATTAGCAAGAGAGGCAAGGGAGGCAGAACGGGAGCTCGAACAACAGAGGCACGAGAGAGAATTAGAGCTCCTCAGAGCAAGGGCCGATGTGGAGAATGAAAGTCGGCGCTCAGGGGATGGGAGTGCAGGGGTAGCAATTCATGCCCCACGCCCCCATCTCGCTCATTTCAATGAAAACACAGATGACTTGGACTCGTACTTGGAGAGGTTCGAGCGTTTTGCCTCCAGTCAAATGTGGCCAGAAGACACATGGGCTATGTGCTTGAGCCCTTTGTTGTCAGGTAAAGCCCTCGAGGCTTATACCAGTATGCCTCCTGCACTCCTTAACGACTACAGTGAGCTGAAGAATGCCATCCTTCGGAGATACCAGCTCACTGAAGAAGGATTCCGGACCAAGTTCCGAGAAATTAAGCAGGAGAAGGGAGAAACAGTGCCTCAGTATTTTGCCCGAGCTAGGCGGTACTTTGACCGCTGGACTGATCTCGCAGAAGTGAATGAGTCATATGGAGCCCTGCGAGATCTATTCCTCCGGGAGCAGTTTTTAACTACATGCTCCAAGGAGTTGGGCCTGTTCATCAAGGAAAGGGGTCCGCCCACCTATGATGAGATGGCAACTGTGGCAGAACGCTACATCGAGGCCCACGGTGGGAGTGTAAACGCACCCAAATCGGCTAGGGGTGGGACAAACGGGTTGGCAATGGCACCCGTCAGGCAACACCACCCCGACCCTCCTGCGTCGCAGACCAGCCGGAAGGGGAGCGCTCCCAAGGACACCACTTGTTTTATCTGCAACAAGCGGGGTCATATTGCCAGGGACTGCTGGCAGAAGCAGGTAAGGACCACTGGGAACATTGGACCACCTCAGAAGGGGGCCGGGAACGCAGCGCCAAGGGGTTGGAAGCAAGGTGACCGCGTAGATCCAGGGCCCAGTAGGCAGACGGCAGCGTTCTGTCAAACTATCGGTCCAGAACACAGTCCCCTCCGGGAATGTATACAAGAGGGAGAATTAAGGCTGGAAGGCGGGAAGGTTGTCCCGATAATAAGTGGCATGTGTGAGAGGCTCACAACTTCGCAGGAGAAGGTTGATATGCCAGTGTACCCAGGGTATGTGGGAAAAAGGGAGATCCGTCTGCTCCGGGATTCTGGGTGCTCCTCTGCAGCGGTTAGAAAGCAACTGGTTGACGACAAGCAATTGTTGGGGCGCGACCATTTGTGTATTTTGATAGATGGGACCGTTAGAAGGTTCCCCATCGCGAGGATAACTGTGGATACCCCATTTTATTGTGGCGAAGTGGAAGCCATGTGCATTGAATCACCTGTGTATGACCTGGTCATAGGTAATATCCCAGGGGTGAGGGCAAGCCCTGATGAGTTATGGTCCAGGGATAGGGGGCCAAGGGAAGGCCCAACGAGTAATGAAGGGAAGGTTCCCAGGGGGAACCAATCCGATGGTCCAGGGGATGGCCCCTACACGACGAAATGTCGGGAAGTTTCAGGAGGGACGACTCCTGTCCTATTGGGGAGAAGGGGCCGCAGGCGGTCCAGGCGAAACGCCAAACAGCGAGGGAACCCAATGGGATCATTGGGGAAAGACCCTCAAGCAAATTTATGTGGGGGAGTTGAGCGCCCCAAGAAGTCGGTGTCACCCAATTGGAGAGGGGAGGCCAGACCCACGCAAATGGCTGGGCAAACTTCCCTAGAATTGAGGGGGCACGGGTCAACACAAGTTGAGTTTGTTAAAGTGGATGGGACCGCTAAGGTGGGCGCCCAGGGGACCGAGGAAAGGGTCCACAAATCAAAAGAGAAGCATCCTAGGTGGCGGAGACCACGTAGAGAGTGCCGGGGGCGCACAGCGCCCAATGTGCGCAAGAAGTCGTCGCAATGGACCGGGGGGTCGACGGCACAAGGGCCAAGGACGGCCAGTGTCGTTCGAACGACGGTAATCGCCGGGACGAGTGAGCCTGGGGGATATAGCGCCAAGGGAAGCTCTTGGGAATGCGACAACGACAGGGTATGGGGACCCTGGTGGAATACCCGTTGAAATGACGGGGCGAGAAGTAGAGGTGTGTCAAGGGTTACCCAAGGGGATACTGGGAACCGGGCCCCTACCAATGGTCGGTGGTTATAAAGAAGCAATAGTTGGGTGGCTGTGGGCCTGGTGTCTGGGACGGGGGCTCCAGTCGCAAATATTTTTGTTGGTGAGGTGATGGGCTTCGTAAACTCGGTGTTAAGGCCCGGAGGAACTTTCTTATTTTAGTATTATTATTGCTCTGACTGCTGTCTAGAGTTGGTTGTGAGTGCGAATGTGAGATACACTGCCCTGTCTGTCGCGTGTGCGTGGACGGGGAGCCTGTGTGTCGAGTTTTGTAAGTATGGGATGCACAAACCCGGTGTTAAGGCCCGGGGAAACCGCGCTTGTTTTTATTGACGAGAGTTTGTTGTGAGTGTGAGGCACACTAACCCCGTCTGTCGCAAAGGCGCGGTCGGGAAATCTGCGTGTTGAATGTGTGAGTGTGTGAGGCACAATTTTAATCCCCTGGTTGAGCTTTGCGAGGGTGAGGCTCAACATAATGCAGGGGTCGTTTGCCCCTTCACAAGTCATAGGGGAATGAGAGGCGAGGTTACACTCCGTTGGAATTAACCCATCTGACGCAAAGGCGCGGACGGTGTTACTCGTCGGAGTGAGTGCCAAGTGAACTGTTTGCAAAATGGGCGAACGTGTATAAAAATGTGTATGTTTAGGTGTAAATATATAGTATTACAGAGAGAGAGAGTGCTGCAAATCTGAGGATAAGGCTACTCCCCATATCATATGTAAACCCGCAAGACGGGAGCATGTGGTAGCGTGTGTGTCGTGGGAATCGACATGGCCGACGCATGAGCCCGGTCATGAACCCCCACGACCACTAGGGTACAGTTTTGTAGTCTTGAACATGATGGTAGATTGTAAAAGGGTGTGAGAGGCGAGCGTGCGTGGCTTTGCCCCTTGCGTTTTAAGAGATACACAGGGTGTTTCTCTCGGGAAGGGAGTTGTCAGGGCAAAGCCAGCCTAAATATAGGGGCAAGGGGCCTCATATTTAAAGATATTGTAAGTTCAAAATATATTCCGCATCAAGGCGAAAAACCCACGTGAATTTCACTTCTCTGTAAAGCTGGACATAGAAAAAAACACACGTGGTGTATATCCAGCTTTAGCGCAGGGACCCAGGGGAGAAACGGTATGTTAGATAAGGTCTAATCATCTCGTTTAATTTATACAGTAGTCGGAGTCTTACGAGACGTAATCGGTTGATGTCAAGATGTCGTCACGGTAAATTGAGAAACGAGATTCTAAAAGATAGAAATGTCGTGTCATCATAAGTTATAACAATCATGGCAAGAACGAATCGGTTTTCTAGACAAGTGAAGTCAGCGTTAAGTCACGCGTGAGATAACTTGTATTGATTCTGCCTCGATACACGTCATCTCCCACCGTTTTGACAGGTGGACAGATGAGCGTCGGCCCACCTGACAGTTTAGGGTAAAAAGTATATATACCTGGAAGAGCAGAGCATTAGACACACACTTGGGGTCACACACGCGTTGGTGAAGTCCAGGACAGGCGGACTCTGTTTCCTGGCATAAGGGTACCTTCGATCACAGGACCCTGAAACGGCTGGAATCGCCAGAGAGGGCATTCCATGATTGATTTAGCTTAAAGTTGATAGGCGGCTACGGGGCCGAATTCGTGAGAAGGAACACCCCAGGTGGAACGTTAAAGTTTAGATTGTCGAGTAGCAGGTATCGTCCTGCAATAGTCAGAAGTGTAGGTTAATTGTATTGTGCGTATTAACCCTTTGAAGCATCAGCCTGATTGCGTTCTGAGTAGTTTATTTTGCTGTCGGAACATCGTAATACCGACTGGAGATCGGTGTGAGTGACAATTTCGCCCTAGCACAAAAAGGGGCATCTGTGAATCGTGAATTCAACCAGGAACGGTGGATATTTCAATAGGACTTTCGCGGAGGACTTTCAAAAGGCACATAAGGTATGAGTAGACAATATCTGAGCCAAATCAGAAGTACGGTGGTTTATAGATGACGAACATTGCTGGTCGGAACCCTCCGACAGCCAGAGGTACAGTTACGCGCAGACGTTGACATTTGAGCCTAAGCGGGTGAAGCTCTTATGGCGAGCTCACAGTAATAACATTTCAGATTTGTGAAGCTCTTATGGCGAGCTCACGGTAGTAACATTTCCAGTGTGTAGACTATAGTGCCAGTACAGGGCTATAGAATGACTATATGATTTTTTAGAATTATTTAACCGTAGTGACCCATTTTCTGTGAAAAGAATTGAATTGTTGATTGTTGAAATATTGAAACGGATTTATTTTTATGTGTAAATAAAAGAATCGTTGTTACTTTAAATCATTCTTTCCATTATACAGCCTGAAGTGATTAGGAATCACACCTAACGGAAATCGAACCTATTTCAGGACAATTTGGCAGAGAAGGAATCACGGTGTCGGTCTAACTCAGCTCTCTGCGCCGAGTTCGCGACACTTGGATTCCGACCCTCCACGTTGGTCTAATTTTCCCGCAACTTCATCAGCGGGACTAAATAATCCCACGTCAGCCCAGGCCTTACGGGGCCTTAGGTGTTCCCTGACAGGTATCTTACAAATTGAGTGAGTACCTAATCCAGGATTCTCGATTTTAATACAAAACAGGGAACAGTTTTTCACAAAACACCATGTTGGATTTTCTCATCATTTCATATACAGTGGAACCCTGTTAATTGAATAGCCCCTTCACTATTGAAAATTATTCAATTAACAGGAGTAGTCAACAGGGATTTGGTCCTTTTCCTTTGTTCTAGATAAAAACTAAGCATTTAGTCTATTATAGCTTGTTTGACAGAGCTCATGGAGCTCTGTCAAACAAGATATAACAGATTAAATGCCTGTGTTGGATGTATCAATGCCAAAAAGGTCTATAAACAAGAAAATTTGATGACTGTAATTTCTCGACATATTGCAAAATGTTTTATTCATAGAACAGGAGTATACTCTATAACCCATATCCAATTAACAGATTAAATTTGTACTGAAGGTATGGGAAATGGTTTTGTGTTTGGAAGTTATATTCAATTAACAGGGATATACAGTTAAGAGATATCTAATTAAGTGGGCTCCACTGTACCAGTAATTCTTTTTGATGTCATTGAAGATCGCAAATATTCACCAAGGACACAGACAGTTTCATAATCATACCGAATACTATTTTGAGACAAACTTTACATTTCACCATGAAATGTACTACTAAACATATTCTCATTTTGTTCATATACGTCTGCCAATCCTGAATATTTTCCCATGTGCAGATATATTTACCTTTATCTCTCTGTGGAATGGCTGATTGTAAACTGAGAAGTTGTGCTTCTAAATCTTTTTTTGATTTAAGAATAGCTTGTCTGTCTTCATATTCTTCTTCTAGTTGTGCTTTCAGTTGTTTTAGCTGAAAAATATTTAAGGATTTGATGATTACATAAAACATTCAATTCCTCTTCCTAATGAAATACAAAATTTGATATTAATGATTTAAAAATCCTTGTCTCTATATCCTGATAAATTCTGTTTTCTGATTGGTCAGAATGCCTGGGACAAATAGCCAAGGCAAAGGGTGCACTCAACATCCAAGGTATATGAGAGCGTTTATCATCCAGGGTATAAGGGCACGCAAAACTTCAGGGATATAAGGTTTAACCCTTTACCCAATGCAGACGATATAAAAATTTATTATTTTAAATAGCATTTTTTCAAATTTTTCAAAACATTTCAACAAAACCAGATATGAATTTGCATATTACGTGGGCGGAGGCGGGCGATTCGTTGGGTAAAGGGTTAAATGAAAGCTTTTCACTTTCGCTTGCCTCGATATAAAAATCGAACCCCAAAACCTGAAAATAGTCACAAATATCATCAGATTTCTGACAATTCGATCATATTTCAACGTTATAAATTAAATAGTCGAATAATTAAATCAAACAACTTGAGAAAAAAAAAAATAGCAAATCTGTCAACAAATCTGCATTATCGATTTTTTCAAGAGATATTTTTAGATTAAAATCATAGTCACTCTAGTATTTACGAGTTTGGTCCAACTGATTGTGCAGTGTGGGGGAACGCGTCCACAAATTTGTTTCCACTATGTTTCTATTGTGTTTCAAATGGGACAAAAACGTTATCTCAACCAACATGTATGGTATATGGAGATTTAATACCTGGATGTCTCATTAAAACACCACGCATACGGCACAGTGTTTAAAAACCGACATCCAGGTACTAAATCTCCATATACCATACATGTTGGCGGAGATAACTTATATTAGGAAAGGAGTCAGACGAGCAAGCATAAAATGGATAAGAAGCAAACTTCTATGTTATTTAGCCCTTTTGGAATGAATTGCATCAGCCTTCTTCATCTTTTGGCTCATAAGCATTGGCTCAGATAAGCAATGAAAGATAATACACTAGCCGAAGCAAAGTTTTTGTACAATTAAGGGATGTAAACTGCAGGTACCAACATTCTAAAAAAAACGACTTGATCTTTGGGCAATGGAAATAAATGAAAAAATTGTAAAATGTTGAAAAATTAGGAAATTGTGGAAATTCATATGGATACCTGTACAAACCGATGAAGGGTCATACTGACATAGGTAACATCTAATGCCCACTTTTCATAAAAGCAGCTGGGATATAAAAATGTTTGCCAGAACTTTCCATGACATTTTTTAAGAAAATTACATTTTTAATTGGTAGAGTGCTAGAAGCTACTATCAGTGATCTACTGAAAAGTGCTGAGAGCCACTTTAACTGGTTGTTTGAGCAGCAGTAGATAAAGAAATGTTCATATAAAATTGTCTTGTTACAATTTATTGGAGAGTGTCAATAGGCACTCTCCAATAAATAGTAACAAAACAATTATTGATGAACAAAATATTGCTAAACTAAGGCAGTATTGTATATCTGAAAAAAAATATTCATGTTACAAATCACTTTTAAACAAGAAAAAAATGTTACTAAGGTAACACATGCCCCCCCCCCCCCCTCCAAAAAAAATTCACCTTGACCTTACGGACATGGCTGTGGTGTGTGACACATCCACCCGCTGTCCTTTATAATTGAACGAAGTTAGATGATTGTAGCTCTAATAGTTTTGGAGTTATACTTGACAAACGATTTGTGACCCTGAACATATGAAGGTCAATTGTGACCTTCACCTTGCAGATGCGGCGGAAACTATTATACACAACACACCTTCTGACTGTCCTTAACATTTGTAAAAAGTTTAACAATTGTACTATGATTAGTTTCTGAGTTATGGCTGAGACACGAATATTGACTCATTTTTAGTGTGACCTTGAAATGTGACCTTGACCATGAAGGTACGAACCCGGCTATGGTGTGTGACACATCCTCCCATGGTCCTTTATAATTGTGTGAAGTTTGATGACTGTGGCCCTAACAGTTTACGAGTTATGCTTGAGACACTATTTGTGACCTGAACATATGAAGGTCAATTATGACCTTCACCTTGCAGATGCGACAGAAACTATTATACGTGACACACCTTCTGACAGTCCTTAACATTTGTAAAAAGTTTATCAATTGTACTATGATTCATTTCTGAGTTATGGCTGAGACACGAATATTGACCAATTTTTAGTGTGACCTTGAAATGTGACCCTGACCTTGAAGGTACGGACCCGGCTATGGTGTGTGACACATCCTCCCATGGTCCTTTATAATTGTGTGAAGTTTGATGACTGTGGCCCTGATAGTTTTCGAGTTATGCTTGAGACACTATTTGTGACCCTGAACATATGAAGGTCAATTGTGACCTTCACCTTGCAGATGCGGCAGAAGCTATTATACGTGACACACCTTCTGACTGTCCTTAACATTTGTAAAAAGTTTAACAATTGTACTATGATTCGTTTCTGAGTTATGGCTGAGACACGAATATTGACCGATTTTTAGTGTGACCTTGAAATGTGACCCTGACCTTGAAGGTACGAACCTGGCTATGGTGTGTGACACATCCTCCCATGGTCCTTTATAATTGTGTGAAGTGTGATGACTGTGGCCCTAACAGTTTTTGAGTTATTGGCTCAGACACACTCACACACACATGGACACACACACAGACACACGCACACTTCAATCACTATATGCAACCCAACTTAAGTCGGGGGGCATAAAAAAATAATTTAGCACTGGGCCAATTAAGTACATCATCTGCCCTATAATTTCAGTTCTCAAACTGAAGTACTTTCAAGAACCAGTATGATCCATGCAGCCTTGCATAAAAAAGAAATTAACCAAAATTCTTCTTCAATTGAATGCAAGACTACTAAAACTACTGCTTGTGTTTCATTTTCTCTGAAATGCAATTCAAATTAAATACCTTCTTTTGTGAGGAATATCTTGATTCTTCCAACTCTTCATCCTTTTCATCAAGCTCTCTTGCATGCTGCTGCTTCAGTCTCTCGGAGTTCATTTGAAGCTGTAGTTTTGACTGAATTAATTAAAAAAAAAAGTCAAAATATTCTATTTTTTTTTCATTTATCAAGGTTCACCTCTCTAAGTTACAAATTATATATCCCAATTTACAAAAAAAGAAAGTCTCACTTTATAAGTAAGCAATTAACCCTTTACCTAACACGAAAGGAACACAACACTTGCAAACAAAATTCTCGAATAACTAAATTCTTTCATTCTTTTGCATCAGAAACATAGCTTATGCCCCCTCATTGGAACAAGTTCGATGAGCTATGTTGTTGAGACAAATGAAAGAGTCAATGACTCTGTAGCTCAACTTGGATATGACAGGAATTAGTACTTGCTGTGACCAAGACAACTGAATAATGAATATGACAGGAATTAGTATTTGTTTTGGCCCAGTCAACAATAATAAAAGAATTACAAGGTGACTATAATGGATTACAGATTAAGACCAATCATTGTAGATTATTATTTTTGTGTGGAAATTTTCAGTCCCAAACAAAATATTTTCAGACTAAAATTTTTTCTTCTTCTTCTTAAAATTGACCAAAATGCATCAAAACACAAAAAACTAATTTCCGGATTTTGGTCCAAAATTTTCTAAGTCCCACCTGGACCCCAAATTTTCAGTGTAAAAAATTTTTTTTTTTTTTTGTCTTAAAATTGACCAAAACGCATAAAAACCAAAAAACTAATTTCCGGATTTTGGTACAAAATTTTCTAAGTCCCACTCGGACCCCTAATTTGCATAATTTATTCACGAGAAAAACTCTGTATTATATGTAATGTATCCCATGGTACTAAACATTCATACAAAAATTTATTCAAATCAGATCTTTCATTTGGAAGTTCTGCGCAAAAATCTGATTGCACTTAATTTTGAACAAAATGGCTGCTAGCGGCCATCTTGAATTTCAGACTGGACCCAAAAACACTCCTTCTCGTCCCACAGTGATAACAAAGGTACCCAAGAAGTTTTGTGAAGATCAGTTCATAAATATGGCCTCTAGCCCGAGCCGTATTGGGATTTGCACTCACAGTGCTGAAAGTAACACTAAATAAATCAAAGTTAGCCTAATTTGCATAATTTACGCACAAGAAAAAAACCTGTAATATATGTAATGTATCCCATGGTACTAAACATTCATACAAAAAATTATTAAAAATCAGAGCTTTCATATGGAAGTTCTGTACAAAAACCAGATTTCGGCATCGTCGGTACAAAATGGCTGCTGGCAGCCATCTGGAATTTGGGACTGCACCCAAAAACACTCGTTCTCGTCCCACGGTCATAACAAAGGTACCCAAGAAGTTTCGTAAAGATTGGTTCATAAATACGGCCTCTAGCCCGAGCCATAGCAGCTTGGCACTTACAGCTCTGAAAGTAACACTAAATAAATCAAAGTTAGTCTAATTTGCATAATTTACGCACGAGAAAAAAACCCGTATTATATGTGATGTATCCCATTGTACTATACATTTATACAAAACTTTATTCAAATCAGAACTTTCATACAGAAGTTCTGTACAAAAAACTGATTTTTGCATCATCGGTACAAAATGGCCACTGGCAGCCATCTTGAATTTCGGACCACACCCAAAAACACTCGTTCCCGTCCCAGGGTCATAACAAAGGTACCCAAGAAGTTTCGTAAAGATTGGTTCATAAATACGGCCTCTAGCCCGAGCCATAGCAGCTTGGCACTTACAGCTCTGAAAGTAACACTAAATAAATCAAAGTCAGTCTAATTTGCATAATTTACGCATGAGAAAAAAACCCGTATTATATGTGATGTATCCCATGGTACTAAACATTTATACAAAACTTTATTCAAATCAGAACTTTCATATAGAAGTTCTGTACAAAAAAACTGATTTTTGCATCATCGGTACAAAATGGCCGCTGGCAGCCATCTTGAATTTCGGACCACACCTAAAAACACTCGTTCCCGTCCCAGGGTCATAACAAAGGTACACAAGAAGTTTCGTAAAGATCGGTTCATAAATACGACCTCTAGCCCGAGCCATAGCCAATTGTTGACGTACGGACAGATGGACGGATGGACAGACGGACGACTGGCCATGACAATAGCTCAAATTTGACTTCGTCAAAGTTGAGCTAAAAATGAAAAAATAATGAAAATTGAACAGTGATGTTGTGAATAGCAACGGCGAGTTTTGCAATTACACTGGATAAAGGGTTAACATCAAACTCCAATATTTAACCTTCTGCGCACTAGTGGTGAAATATCATAATTTCAAGCAACAATTTTTTTTTTCATGATGCCTGATGAATTTAACCAAATTACTGAATCATTTAACCCTTTACCTAACCTGAAAAACCGACGACACTTGCAAAAAAAATTCTTGAACAACTAATTTTTTTCATTTTTTGTCTCAAAAACATAGGTTATGACTCCTCGTTCGAACGAGCTCAACGAGCTTGTTCCAACGAGGGGTCATAAGACCTAAAAAAATATAAAATCTGTTTCTCAGGCCCTCCCGCATGGTCCTTTTGGCTGCCGCATACTCTCTTTTTATAACCAATTTAAACTTAAAAAAAATAAAAATTAAATGGTTTATGTCTGATATTTTACCCAAGTTAAATAAAAAAAGTTGATAAATTTGTCCCTTGAGCGCAAGAAGGTTTTGCAATGCTTTAGCATTGCAAAGTCTTCTCGCACTCAAGGGATGAAATACACCACCACCCATGCTATTCTGTAGATTATGAGGCCTAAAACTTGAACCAAGAACATGAACTTTTGATGGCAAAAAAGTAATTACTGAAATAAAAAATAAAATAAAAAACCACTCGCCCACATGCAATTTTACAAATAATGGCCGGAGAAACAGAAGATCTGCTTTGTGTGGCCTAACCTATGTTTTTGAGACAAAAAATGAAAAAATAATGAAAATTAATTGGTGATTTTTGAGAATAGCGCTGGCCAGTTTTGACCGTTACATTGGGTAAAGGGTTAACCCTTGGCATGCTGGTGATGCAACAGAATTGTCTCCAATCATTCTGTTTTTCTCTTGTTTAACAGCGAATTTAACCAATTATATCTTGATTAACAGTGCTCACTGAGCTCTGTCAATCAAGGTATATTTGATTAAATATCAAACTGCATTATGGGAAATATTTGTTGCTGAAAACTTTGCCATCAGAGTGCAGTTAAATTCCAAGTTGCACAATGGGGAAAATTTGCTGTTTGTAATTTTGTCATTTTGATACCAGCGTGCAGAGGGTTAATACACTATTTTTTTGGTGGAAATACCAGACAGCAAAATCAAATACTTATTTATTTATTTTGGGGGTTTTTAAGGTCACATATTTCTGCAGAATGGCTAATTGTGACCACAACATGGATATAAAATCAAGTCCAGCCAATCATTTATATACATGTTGCCCATTTTAGAGGACTTCCACCCCAGGAATTGGTGACCGAATCCTATTTTACCAGTAAAACAGAGCTTGTTTACCACAGAAAACAAGCACTATTCCACTTCCCGGGATACCCACAGGGAGCAAAGTCAAGTAGTACTCAAACGATTAGTCGACTAATCGATGTCGACTCTGGGCAAACCAGTAGTCGACTGTCAATTGTGCAGTCGACTAGTCAGAGGAGTTCAAGCTTTTAGGTAAATAGTATCCCTTCTGTGCCACTGTCAGACAGTTTGAACAGCAATATTGGGCTGTCAATGTATACATCTATTGCCATCTAATAGTAGTGACAGTAGTTTGTTTTAACTGGTACTAGTAGAGTGCTGAATTATTTTGGGCTATCAGGATATGTTATTAATTTGCCTTGTTGCAATTTATGGGAGAGTGCCTATAGGCACTCTCCCATAAATCGCAACAAGGCAAATTAAATAAGACAATATAATTTCACTCTTAGCATAATTAGAAGCGCACATTAACAGAATAATGTTCCAGTAAGTTGCTGTATATGAATGCCCAAGTGAAGCCATATTTGGACCTTCAGCACTCTACCGGAACACCAACACTGTTATAAGGAGACAGGTTATCACCAATGACTAGTCAAAGTCGACTTGACTTTTGGGTATTGACTAGTCAACTTTGGAATTCACTAGTCGTTTGAGCACTAAAGTCAAGTCAATTGAATAACATTAACAAATTGTACAATGACATGTATTCAGCCAAATCCTTTATCTGGTTCATTTTTAAGACAGAACAACATTTACTGATTAATTTTTGAATAAACATGTCACTGCTTTACCTCACACAATTTGGAATGACAATTTCAATATTTCTTTCCAGAAAATTTCCTTCCAGATCACATAGAGATTATAACTCAGTACTACTCAATGGTGCAGCAAACACCTGGGTGGGAATAAATCCAGGAACATCTTGGGGGAATTTTCAAGGGCTTTCGAAAACCATGGCCTAAAATTATTCCAATCATCTCCAAGTTTATAGATGTATACATTCTTATCAACAACTTTTATCAATGTTTTCCAAAACAATAATACCTGCACCTTACACAGAGAACTTCTTAACCGATTGAACCCTGGTGGTATTTATTTATTGGTGTTTAAGGTCACATACTTATGCACAATAGCTAACTGTGACTGTGGCGGTGTACACCATCGACGTGCTGTACGCCTTAGTACACGGCATCATAGGGCCCCCATGTAGACAACGGGGATAAAGTGCCTTGCCCAAGGACACAATGCGGGTCGTCCCGGACAGGGATCGAACTAGGGACCTCTAACATAGAAGTCCAACAGTCTACAACTGAGCCACCGCGTTCCCAAACCCTGGTGGTATCTTCCATGTCACTTCAATGGCAGCAATTGGAAGAGTCCATATTCATTATTTGGGGGTAGACCAATTAACTGGTAGAGTGCTAGAAGCCCCTATCAGGGTTCTACTGAAAAGTGCTGAAAGCCTTTACACTGTATGCATTATCTTGTTGTTTGTACAGTAGTAGATAAAGAAATGTTCATATAAATTTTGTTATAATTTATTGGAGAGTGCCAAGAGGTGACAGACCGACCGACAGACCGACATTGCCGCATATAGAGCTGCTCGTCGCAGCTAAAAATACTCATGTCACAAAATCACCTTGGAAAAATAATTTAGCTCTCTACCAGTAAATATTTTCAATGTGCAGCCTTCAGGATGTACGTTGAAAATACTGATTGGTCTACACCATACATTCACTTAGCAGACATCCTATTTCATGAAATTATGCAGTAAGTATCATGTTCCTGGCCCAGAAAAGCAGCCTCTTGGTTCAAAGGGGTGAAGGAACAGTGTTAGCTTTAGATGCAAGTGTTATTTCAGGAGGAATGTTAAGTAAACATTTTGATAAAAAACACAGGCCAAGCAGGGATTGTCCTAGCAATGTGCCAGTGTCATTGGCGCTAAAATTGCGTGTACATGCACGTGATTTCAAACACAAGAGGCTCAAGTGAGCCTGAAATGCTCACTTGGCTCAAATTGTCAAAAGAGATGAGTGTATCAGTAAGAGAACAGAAGCAAGAGCAATTTTGTGATTTGCTATGACGCAACCAAAGGCAACTTTTTTGACCATTCATTTCTGTTGGTCCAAGGAAAGGTTCCTAGCAAGCTCTGTTCAGTGAAGTATTAAAAAACAATAACCAAACAAAATTTTTGTTTTGTTTTCAACTACTGTGGTTCCCTCTAGCACCCCCCTATTTTTAGGTCCTGAGGTTCCCACGGGGCTGCGGGAAATTTTTTTTGGCATGAATCAAGTACTTAGGACCCAATAATACCTCATAGCAAATTTGGTTCAAATTGGCCTCTCGGTTCGGAAAATAGAAAATTTTGGGCGGGGCACAAAATAAGGATCTTCCCGTAGCGAGCCCAAATATTGACCGAGAAAATTTCTTTGAACAAACTTGAATCTTGAGTACCAAAGGAGCGTACATACCAAATATCACAGCATTCTGACTGAAGATTTCAGAAGAAATTGATGCTTTTGGGGCATCACTCCCACCTCAGTGGGGGCACCGAGTTCATTTTAACAAACTGGAAAGAGGATACCTCCAATATACTGTATGTCAAATTTGTTTAGGTTTGGGCTAGTGGTTTTGAAGGAGAAGACCGAGTTACGAAAGTTAACGGACGACGGATGCCAAGTGATGGCAAAAGCTCACACTGACTTTCAGTCAGGTGAGCTAACAAGGCGTGTAATCAGGCGCTCTATAAAAGAAATGGTTTAAACCCCAAAAAACTGTTTTATTCTGGGATTTTCAACTGCATGCACTCATTTATGCATGTGTTTGTTTTGATACCAACTGAATGTACAATGCATCTGAATCGCTGTCCTTCATTGGCTTAGGTGCATTTTCTGCATTTGTTAGCTGCTTTCCAAATGTTTTGTTGAGTGCTATCGACAGGTTTATTTGGCAAAAAGGAAATGACACTTTCACAATTTAAAACTGACACTTACAAACTAACACACCAAAAGCTGAAAAAATGGTTTCAGATCATGAAAGAGCATGGAGGTTTTTTGGTTTTCCGGTTCGGTTCCGTTTTTTGCGGTAAACCGGAAAACCAAACCTTAACACCCAACAAAAACCAGCCAAACGGTTTTACTGTATTTGTGCCTAAACTAATCAAACTATTATGTTGGGAGGAGCTGGATTATAGAGCTGTCTTGTTGTTTGTATAGTAGTAGATAAAGAAATGTTCATATAAATTTTGTTATAATTTATTGGAGAGTGCCAAGAGGTGACAGACCGACATTGCCGCATATAGAGCTGCTCGTCGCAGCTAAAAATACTCATGTCACAAAATCACCTTGAAAAAATAATTTAGCTCTCTACCAGTAAATATTTTCAATGTGCAGCCTTCAGGATGTACGTTGAAAATACTGATTGGTCTACACCATACATTCACTTAGCAGACATCCTATTTCATGAAATTATGCAGTAAGTATCATGTTCCTGGCCCAGAAAAGCAGCCTCTTGGTTCAAAGGGGTGAAGGAACAGTGTTAGCTTTAGATGCAAGTGTTATTTCAGGAGGAATGTTAAGTAAACATTTTGATAAAAAACACAGGCCAAGCAGGGATTGTCCTAGCAATGTGCCAGTGTCATTGGCGCTAAAATTGCGTGTACATGCACGTGATTTCAAACAGAGGCTCAAGTGAGCCTGAAATGCTCACTTCGCTCAAATTGTCAAAAGAGATGAGTGTATCAGTAAGAGAACAGAAGCAAGATTATAGAGCTGTAGGTTTTTAAATTTCTTGTTCGGTTTCGGTTTTGGTTTTTCAGGTGGAGAAAAACCTCGGTTCGGTTTTCAGTTTGTTCATGAGGCCAAGTAAAATTCAATAAAACTCATTCTTATGTCCAGAGTCATAACTGAATGGTAGTGAAATTGAGTGAAACTCAATGAATGCCCAAAATAAGCTATAATACATGAAGAATCAGGAAGGCCAATATAATAATTACCTAAATATACAGAACTTTTATTGTGCTTGGCCATTTTTCGAGGTCTGACACCTACACGTAACTTGAGGAAAGCTGCAAACACAACTAAACTGAAATGTCGGAAATTCACAGAATGTAGCCTTCCCAGAGTAGTGAGAGTACCCAGACACTGCCATTGGCAGTGTCTGGGTACTCTCACTACTCTGGGATGGCTACATTCTGTGAATTTCTGCAGCAAGAGCTGGCAAGAGAGTATTTAATAAAAAATGAAAAACCTTAGATTACGGGATGTCGACGGTTTTTTAAAAAAACTAAAAACCTCGGTTCGGTTTCGGTTAACCTACAGCTCTATTGGATTAGTGACCAAAACAGACTGTCGCCACTTCGTCTATCCTGCAAAGGGGTGAATACGTTGTGTTCTGATTCTCACATTTCTCCCGTATTGACTCGTCCACCGGACGAGTCAATAAGGGATATTTATTTATTTATTTATTGGTGTTTAAGGTCACATATTTCTGCACAATGTCTAATCATGACCACTACAGTTTTAAGGGTGGAGGAAGCCGGAGTACCCGGAGAGAACCACCGAGCAACTATCAGCTCCCCATCATACTAACTCCACACAAGCAGGGTTAGCATTGGTTAAGACATGTGCACCATCGACGTGCAGTATGCCTTAGTACACAACGCTACTGTGCCCCCACATGGGCAATGGGGGTGAAGTGTCTTACCCAAGGACACAACGCGGTTGCCGCAGGTGGGATTTGAACCAAGGACCTCTCGGCTTGCAGCCTGCACCTCTACCAACTGAGCCACCACGCCCCCGGTTTTTTCTTAATAGGCAAAGCATCTGATCCAACAGAACTCATAAAATAATCAAATGGAAGTTAGGCTGAACTCTATGGGAATACTTACTGACAGGGCTTTTGTGGTGAGTGGTGTCCTGCAAATGTTTTTGGATATAAGCAGCCTGGGGTATTATTTGCCATCAGTTCTCAACACATAGAAAATAAAATGAACCGAAACCGAGGTTTTTTCTGAAACCGAACCGAAACCGGAACCGAATATGAAAAATCAAAAGCTCCCAGCTCTTGGTCATGAATGCTCTATGCAGACAGACATTGTATGCAACAACATGTATGAATTGTGAAATGAATTGAAGCAGCCTTCTTAATAGTTTGGCCCAGATAAGCAAAGAAACATCATATGCTAAAGATGTCAGGATGGAAATGAAAAAAGAATAGTCACCTGTTCTAATTGTTGAAAGTCTCCAGTCAGGTCATCTAGTTCTTCTTCCAATTCTTTAACTTTCAATTCCAGATCATGTTTTGCTCTCTTCAAACCCAGAATCTACAATAACAAAGGAGAGAGATTAGAACAGAGAGATTAAAAACAGAGAGATTGAAAACAGGATTACAATGGTGCTTCTAGGGTCTGATATAGCCACCAAAACATTCTCTTAATAACTGAAAATGGTCTGTTTTTCGTAAACTATATTTAATTAAACCTTTGAACCCTGGTGGTATCTTCCATGTCAGTTCAATGCCAGCAGTAGGACGAGTCCATTTAATTATTTGGAAGTAGACCAATTAATATTTTCAACGTGCAGCCTTTGGGCTGCACATTGAAAATATTGGTTGTCTACCTTACACGTTCACTTAGCAGCAAGCATACTTAACGAAATTAGGACGTATCATATTCCTGGACTGGAAAAATGGCCTCGCATGTTCAAAGGGTTAAGAAAATTGTATAAAATTCATTTTTGTGAACTGTGCTGACAATTTTTAACCTTTAGGTTAGGCAAAGGGTTAAATATTTTACTGAGACAAAAATTTTATTCAATAGTCCAAGTATTTATAGCAAGAATGACAGGATGCGCAATGAAATGTGATGACCAGAATTTTAACGCTTAAGGACCTGGACAATTGTCCTGAATTCACACCTGACCACAGCATGTAGACATCTAGTGGCTTAACAGTGATTTCTATTCATGTCTTGGTTGTCTTAATAGGCAGCCAATACTTGACTAGAAACCACTGCCTATATAATTTGTTTATTGTCCGCAGGACATACTCATGGTGGCATGTTAAGGGCACCTGTTCTGAGGTCGTAAAAAGGCCCTTAAGGGTTAACTGGTTGAGTGCTGGAAGCCCATAATTGGGCTTTACTCTGAAGTGCAGGTTGACCAACTCAAATGCTTTGAATTCTGTGGTTGTCCTTCAATGAATCTTACAAGCTAAAGTATTTAGTCTGAAAGGATTTGCCTTGTTACAATTTATGTTAGAGTGCCTTCTGGCACTCTACCATACATTGTAACAAGGCAAATATTTGTGAACAATTTTTTATGACTAAAAATAATTCAGCACTCTACCAGTTAATGGAGTTTTAATGGTGTCATTTAAATCAAATAGAATGAGAAACATCAGTTATCTAGCTCCTTCAGCATCCTCCAGCAGACAACTTTCAAGTTACAGTGCATAAGATAATATAATTACATTTCCCCAAGAGTTAGCTATGATGTAAGTAAGGATTTTAGGCAAGGCGGAAATGGGATAAAAACAGTTCTATGTTTTTTCAAATAGTAATACCCATTTTCCTCTTGAAGTCATTATTTATGTAAATTTTAACACCCTTTTTAATGAAAGTGTCAACGACACTGTAGCTCAACTTGTTTAAGACATGTACATGTATAGTATGTGACACAGCAATGACAAACATCTAGGTAATGATCTGATAACAAAGGTACATGCAAAGTATTGTAACCGTCTGTACATAAATGCTGACCGTAGCCTGTAACAAATGTATAGGTAAAGTATTGTAAAAGTGGGGTGACAGTCAGATGCTAAACTAGAAAAGATATCTTTCAGTCCCAGAGTGGGTCTGACTGAACCCAAAAAATATTTGTTCTCATAGCACAGTGATAACAAAGGCACCCACTCGTTCCTGTCACAAGGTGATAACAAAGGTACCCCAAGAAGTTTTGTGAAGATCAGTTCATAAATACAGACTCTAGTCCAAGCCTTATTGAGATATGCACTTACTGTGTATAAGTAGCATTGAACAAATCAAAGTTCATCTAATTTGCATAATTTCTGCACGAGAAAAAAAGCTGTAGTATATGTGATGTATTCCATGTTACTAAAAATTCCTACACAAATTTATCCAAATCAGAACTTTCATACAGAAGTTCCTACAAAAATGTATTCAAATCAGAACTTTCATACAGATGTTCTGTACAAAAAACTGATTGCACTAATTTTGGTACAAAAAGGTTGCTGGTGGCCATCTTGAATTTTGGGCCGCACCCAAAAGCACTCGTTCTGGTCCCACGGTCATAACAAAGGTACCCAAGAAGTTTCGTAAAGATCGGTTCATAAATATGGCCTCTAGCCTGAGCCGTATAGAAGTTGTGTACAAAAAACTGAATGGACCTAATTTCGGTACAAAATGGCCAATGGCAGCCATCTTGAATTTTGGACCGCACCCAGAAACACTCCTTCTTGTCCCGAGGTGATTACAAAGGTACCCAAGATGGCCAAGAAGTTTCGTAAAGATCGGTTCATAACTACAGCCTCTAGCCTGAGCCGTATAGAAGTTGTGTACAAAAAACTGATTGGACCTAATTTTGGTACAAAATGGCCACTGGCAGCCATGTTGAATTTTGGACCACACCCAGAAACACTCGTTCTCGTCCCAAGGTGATAACAAAGGTACCCAAGAAGTTTCGTGAAGATCGGTTCATAAATACAGACTCTAGCCTGAGCCGTATTGAAATGTGCACTTACTCTGTATAAAAGCACTGAATAAATCAAAGTTTATCTACTTTGCTTTATTTCTGTACGAGAAAAAAACCTGTATTAGGCTAAAAAAAAATAATGTTTTGATTCTCAGGCCCTCCCTCATTGGATTTGAACCTCCTCATTAGACATTTTTATTATGTCATGTTTTTTAAGAATTTGTGAAAACTTAGAATGGTCATTTTTTCACATTTCTCGACATATAATTATTTAGCTGTGTTTGCAGTAAATTGGTTTTTCTTGTTGCAGTTTATGGGAGAGTGCCCAGAGGCACTCTCCCATAAACTGTAACAAAGAAAATTCTGATATACTGGATCATGATTTAATTATTTATTTATTTGCTGGTGTTTAAGGTAATATATTTCTGCCCAATGGCTAATCATGGCCGCAACACCGATATAACTCAAGTTTAAGAAATCATTTAGAGACATGTTTCCCACTTTAAAGCACTTCTACCCCAAGCATTGGTTACTGGGGCCTATTCTAATGGATCATGATGCTTGACAGATACCATTAAAAAGAACAATAAGATACAAATCCTTTTAGCTGGAGTATACTCAACCTTTTACACGAAAAAAAAATAAAAATAAAATCCTCCCTCCCTCACTGATTTGAAAAAAAAATTGCCTGAGAATCAATTCATTTTTTTTATTTGGCCTTATGTGATGTATTCCATGTAGCTAAACATTCATAAAAAATTTATTCAAATCAGAACTTTCATACAGAAGTTCTGTACAAAAATCTGATTGCACTCTCTAAAGTACAAAGTGGCTGCTGGTGGCCATTTTGAATTTCGGACCGGACCCCAAAACACTCGTTCTCGTCCCACAGTGATAATAAAGATATCCAAGAAGTTTCGTAAAGATCGGTTCATAAATACGGCCTCTAGCCCGAGCCGTATTGGCATTTGCAGTTACAGTGCTGAAAGTAACATTAAATAGATCAAAGTTAGTCTAATTGGCATAATTTATACACGAGAAAAAACCCTGTATTATATGTGATGTATCCCATGGTACTAAACATTCACACAAAACATTATTCAAATCAGCACTTTCATATGAAAGTTCTGCGCAAAAATCTGATTGCACCTAATTTTCTATAAAATGGCTGCCAGCGGCCATCTTGAATTTCAGACCGGACCCCAAAACACTTGTTCTCGCCCCACGATGATAACAAAGGTACCCAAGAGGTTTGGTAAAAATCGGTTCATAAATACAGCCTCTAGTCTGAGCCGTGTTGATGGTGCGATGGACAGACAGACAGACAGACAGACAGACAGACAGACAGACAGACAGACAGACAGACAGACAGACAGACAGACAGACAGACAGACGGACGATGGGCCATGACAATACCTCAAATTTGGCTTCTCCAAAGTTGAGCTAAAAATGATGACATCAGGCGTATGTTCTGAAATTGGGAAATTTATAATTATTATTAATTTACAGCCCTGAACGTCTAAAACCACCATTGAACACTTCCATCATCCAATAACAGCCTTGGATCCACCAATTCTTAAATTGATTTGTGTCTGGCATCCTCAAAAAGGAGATTTCAAAGCACAGATGTCAGTTCATTGTTGCTGACTTTAGGGCCAAACAAAGAATGATGTTGCCGCCAATTCCGGTCACTTTCTGATGGCTGTGCTGCGCATATGCGGAGAGTAAAAGTATGGGGGACCAGATAGGACTTTTAATTTTCAGTTTTGCAAGCAAATTTTGGGGATTGGGGGGTTCAAAATTTGTGTTTGGACCTTGATAACTTTGAGTTTTCACCAACTAGTCTGGGCCATTGGTTTATAGTATAAAAATATGGTTCAGCGGTTTTGGAGGAGAAGGTGCAAACACCAAGTTCACGGATGGTGGACGGTGATTGATCACAAAAGCTCATCCTGACTTTCAGTCAGGTGAGCTCATAAACTGACAATCTAAATTACTAGAACAGCATTATTAATTTTATGAATCTACTTATCTGTATGTTCTATGGTAATCTATTGATCTGCTCCCAGTAACAGAAACTTACCAAAAATGCTAATTATGTTATTAACTGGTAGAGTGCTGGAAGCCCATATTAGGGCTTTATTCTAAAATGCAGGAACCATTACTTGAAGGCTCATATTCAGTGCCTATGCTTTGTATTATCTTTGAAGTGATATTATTTAGTCTATATGGGTTTGCCTTGTTACAATTTATGGGAGAGTGCCCATAGGCACTCTCCCATAAATTGTAACAAGGCAAAGACATGTGTACAAGGTTTGATGGCCAAAAATAATTTAGCACTCTACCAGTTAAATAATATGATAATCACAAAAGTCAAATATTAAATTTACCTCTTTGTCACTTGTTCCTGTAGTTGACATATCACCCATTTCTCTTTCCAGTCTTTCATGTTTCTCTTTCTGGATACTGACATCTGATTTTAGTCCCTGGAATTGGTTGTAATACAAAATAAATCTCAAACCTTACCACAAATAAGCCTGCAAATAATAGTTTTTTGGAATACTCGTCATAGTGTCAGGAACCAACAATTTTGTGCCTGTCATTCAATACTTGGTACCACCTGCCATAGAGATCACAAACCAATTGTGTAGGGTACTATCAGGGTTTAAAATTCACTGAGAATCCAGAATCAGATTTTCATTAAGCAGGCCTGGCATTTTAATAATAATAATAATTAATTTTATATAGCGTGAAACCACCTAGGGTGCTCTAAAACGCTTAACAGATTGTGTTTGCAAAAAATATGAAATAAGTAATTTGAATAGATGAGTTTTAAGCTGTTTTTTAAAGGTGGGTAAACTTGTTTGTGACCGAAGATTCTGGGGCAATGCATTCCAGAGTCGTGGACCAGCAACTGAGAAAGCCCGCTCGCTCGCCAGCACTGATCTCGTGTAAGGTACAGTCAGTGACAAATTGTCAGAGGAACGAAGACAGCGTCTGGGTGTGTGGAGATAGAGGTCACTCAGGTACACGGGTGCAAGACCATGAATGCATTTAAATACTAGTAGGAGGATTTTAAAATGCACTCAACTTTGCACTGGAAGCCAATGTAGATTCTTCAAGATAGGAGTGATATGATCGAAGCATTTAGCACCACTGATAATTCGAGCAGCAATATTCTGAATTCTCTGTAGCTGCTGCAGCAATATGAGTGGTAAACCAAGGAAAAGAGAATTGCAGTAATCCAAATGAGATGTTATGAAGGAGTGAACCAGTTGCTCCAGAGCTCTACGGCTAAGGAAGGAACGGAGTTTACTCAGCTTCCTGAGTTGCCAATAGCAAGTTTTACTATGCTAATCTCAAGGGTGAGATTAGCATCAAAAAACACCCCAATGTTCCTAGCATTGCTGGTGACTAGAGTGGTGGAATCACCAACATCGATTGACTGAATATGAGAGGAAAAAGTTGTTCTTTTCCTTGAAAAGACCAATACTTCAGTTTTTGAATCGTTCATTTTGAGCCGGTGACTGGACATCCATTGTCTGACTGAGTTGATGCATCTTTCCATTTCAAACACGGTGCCAACTGTTTTGAGGAGAGCGATTTATTCGCTCGCCTACTGCTCGCCTTACAAAAATTAAGGAGAGCGAAAACTAGCCCTCCTGACCTTAGAAAATGATGATTACCATAGCAGCTTGTTCTTAAAACGGTAAAACCCACTTATGTTCAGATCTATGCTTTGTTAGTGGTCTCGGTAAGACAGCCACACTGCCCCTCCCACACCTCCAGGCCTTGTCGAGGCCCGGAGGTGTGGGAGGGGCAGTGTAGCGATCTCACAGAGACTACCTTGTTAGCAGCACCAAAAAAAATGTACAAAGTCCACTAGGCATAATGCATTAATAGCAAAACTTCATTTTG
The DNA here is from genome assembly GCA_031216915.1 of Pictodentalium vernedei. Lineage (NCBI taxonomy): Eukaryota > Metazoa > Mollusca > Scaphopoda > Dentaliida > Dentaliidae > Pictodentalium > Pictodentalium vernedei. Next base: position 509,874,152 of record CM062294.1, on the reverse strand, counting down.
CCATTTTTGGCTTTCGTAAGCTTGAGGAGTGCTAATCACTCGCCTAGGCCATGCGAGAGAAGCGATTTTTAGCCCACCTGCATTTTTGAGAATGCCAGGCCTGATTAAGATTCTCACAAACTCTTGGACATCCCATAGTAATGTAGAACATGATTCTCATGGAGATTCTCGAGAAAATTGAATGAAATTTAGTCCAGAGTTATTAAGTCTACATTTAACCAGAGGCAAACATAGTTCATGTCTGTCAATGAAATTCATCTTGTCATTTTGTCATTCAGAATACCAAGGTTAATTGTAAACAATAGTACCGCATAGCAAAATAAAATCCCCCTATCTCTGATGAACTATGACATAACTAACTAAACATCCAAGACAATGTCAATATAAAGCAGCTTGCCAAATGTTATTGAAATCTGATACAGTGGAACCCACTTAATTGGATATCCTTTAATTGTATATCCCTGTTAACTGAATATAATTTTTTAACACAAAACCATTCACCATACCTTCAGTACAAATTTGACCTGTTAATTGCATATGGGTTGTAGAGTAAACCCCTGTTAATTGTATATGAATTTTTATATGTCGAAAAAATTACTGTGACACACACCAAATTTCCCTTATTTATCAACCTTTTTGGCCTCACTACATCCAATACAGGCATTTATTCTATTATATCTTGTTTGACCGAGCTCTATGAGCTCTGTCAAACAAGATATAATAGAATAAATGCTCAGTTTACCTCCAGAACACAGGAAACTAACCAAATCCCTGTTGATTGTATATTTCTGTTAATTGAATAATTTTCACTGGCAAAATGGATATTCAATTAAGAGGATTCTACTGTACAATCTAATTATAAGAGCAGTTGTTTCTAAACGAGTCTTGGCTGCCTAAAAAGTCAGGCAAGACTTGCCTGGACACAACTACAAAGTATTGAAAGATAAACTGACAGTGGAGGGGCATAATAAAAAGGTATGGTTTATAGTTGGTGTTTGGACTAGACAGTATCAAAGTCTGGTTCTCACATGTATAATGACAATATGAGGCATATCAGACTTTTGCATATCTCTTACATCATTTACTGCCCATCTTTAACATAATCGGCTAGCAGGTACTATTGCTACACACACAGGGACCAACCAGTAGTTTATCTTTTTTCTCAATACTTAACAGTAACTGTGAAAAAATAGCTTGGAAGAAAAAATAATTTTCCACAAGTGAACCACCCACCACCCCAACTCTGTACCCAAAATTGTTTGCAGACCCTTCCCAATGAAAGGTAATTTAGGAATTTCTGATAGATCACAATATTTTGATTCAATTCAGAGTGATTTACTCAAGTCGAGGAATTAACTTTATACCTGGATTTCCTGTTCTACAGCATATTTTTCAGATGTGAGATGATCCTTTTCTCTTTGAATTTTCTCTCGCATTTGTCGTTCTTCTTGTGCTTCCAATTTTGTATTATTTAATTCAGCATCAAACCTGTTAAAAAATAATTATGACACATTATATGTAGGCCTTTAACCCTTTACCTAACACAGTATTTTTAAAATATATTCATATTTGTATGGTTTTATTGAGAAACTTCCGAGATTTTTTAGTCTGTGGTTGGTTTATTCTGGTTAATTTTCTGGCCATTTTTGGCCACTATGTTAGGTAAAGGGTTAAATTCTCACAAATTCACAGCAGTAAAGGCTGTGCATAAATTATGGGAATATACATAAATTAGAGGTATAACTAATAATTTGGCTTGTTTTTTGTTCATGCTTCCTTATCTCATTTATTCAAAATGTTATTTAATGGTATTTTTTTGTCATTAATCACGCACTGAGAAGCAAGAAAATGGCATTTCTTTGGATTCAGTTTTCAAAGTCAGACTGAACTTAGGTCATCTCAGTGAGCCTGTGATGCGTTCAAATTAAAATAATCTAAAGATCAAATTGTAACACATTATTATAAGTTAGCCCGTGAATTATCTCAAATCATCTAAAAGATATTTCTCAATATCTATTGACTTGATGGATAATGAGGAATATTCCTCAGTAGCGTCCTAAATGACGTCACGCTTTGGTGCATGATTGCACATTGACCTTCGCCTTGAAGGAGCGATGAGTTGCTCTTTGTTATTGTTTTGAAACGTATGTGTTTGCAGTTGAATTCGGCTGAATATTTTGCAGTAAAATGTCACGTAGCAAATAATAACTACAGGTAGCCGCCAGGGGTGGTCAATCCCCCTGAAAAATCCCCCTGATACTGTAACCTTGGTAATATATTACATTAAATTAACACAGCCACTGTTGGTATTATTTACTCAAATAATACATATCAGATTACCTGTATTTGATGACATGTAAAGTGTGGCTTCAATAGGGACCGATAAAATTTTAGGTTCAAGGTCATTGTGACCTTGACCTTTGGCACAATGACCTAAAAATATGTACGGTTCTACCTCTCATCATGCTCAACCCACATGCCAACTTGAGTTTCGATGGAGAGTGCATAATTTTAATAATTGAGAGAGCCGAAACCAGCTCCGACCGATAAAATTTTAATTTCAAAGTCACTGTGACCTGGACCTTTGGCATAATGACCTAAAAAAATACAGAGAGTTCTTCCTCTCATTATGACAGATCCAGAGAGCGGAAACCAACTCTGACTGATAAAACTTTAAATTCAAGGTCACTGTGACCTTTACCTTTGACACAATAACCCCAAAATAAATAGGGTTCTTCCTTTAATCATGCTCAACCCATAAGCCAAGTTTAATATTGATCGAGCAAGCAAAATTTCAATTAGAGAAGCCAACTCTGGTATATGTATAAGTTCAAGGTCACTGTGACCTTGACCTTTGGTACAACATCCTCAAAATATATAGGGTTCTTCCTCTCATCATACCAAACACACATGCCAAGTTTGGTTTCAGTTGGCCAAGCAGAACTTTAATTACAGAGCTGACACCAACACTGTGACCTTGACCTTTAGCACAATGATCCCAGAATGAATAGGGTTCTTCCTCTCATCATGCCTAACCCACATGCTTCAGTCAGCCAAGCAGAACTTTAATTACAGAGCAGAAACTAAAACTGATAAAAATTAGAGTTCAAGGTCACTGTGACCTTCACCTTCGGCACACTGATCCCAAAATCAATAGGGTTCTTCCTCTCAAAAACATAGGTTATGACCCCTCATTGGAACGAGCTCGACAAGCTCGTTCCAATGAGGGGGTCATAGCATATGTTTTTGAGACAAAAAATTAGTTGTTCAAGAATTGTGTTTGCAAGTGTCGTCTGCTTTTCGAGTTTGGTAAAGGGTTAAGTAAACACCTAGGGGCGTGGTGGCATTGTGGTAACCGGTTCCCGTCAGATCACAGAAGTTAAGCAACGTCGAGCCCGGTTAGTCCTTGGATGGGTGACCGTCTGAGCGATCGATTCGGACTCCCGCACTGTGTCTTTGGGTAAGGAACTTAACCCTGATTGTCCTCATGGGGGCACGATGTCGCCGTGTACTAAGGCGTACTGCACGTCGATGGTGCGCATGTCTTCAACCAATCTAACCCTGCCTGTGCTGCAGTGTGGAGTTACAATGTTGGGGAACTGGCAGCTGCTCGTCGTTGCTCTGTGGTTCTCTCCAGCTTCTTCCACCTGTAAAACTGTCTGTTAAAGTGTTGTTAAACCTTAATAAATAAATAAGTAAACAACTGATTACAGCCTGATTATTTTATCTCAAACAGTTTCTGCCTTATTTTGTCTGGAATACAAAGCAAGCTCAGTGGCTCATTGACAAACACACTGGGCTTCAGATCAAAAGATTGTAGGTTCAATACTGATCGCATTTTGTCCTTTGGTAATACACTTAATCTGAATTGCCCAAGTGAGAGCACCATGCAGAGTGCTAAGTGACACACCACACTGATTGTACATATGCCTTTAATAAGGGCTAACCCTGATTGTGTCAGGTTAGTATACTGGAGAGTTGATATTTATTCCCTCCAGGTACTCTGACGTCCTTCACCTGCAAAAATTTAATATTCGAAATCCTTGACTTTAAACGAACTGTTCTTAACTGGTGGAGTGCTAAATTATTTCTGGTTGTCGAAAATTATTCACGTCTTTGACTTGTAACAATTTATGGCAGAGTGCCTTTGGGCACTCTCCCATAAAATGTAACAAGCAAATACATACAAGCCAAGTAACTTCACTTCAGAGATAATTCGAAGCACATCTAAAAAATATGAAGCTTTTATTATATGCCAGCCTGTGAATTATCGTAAATTATCTGAAAAGATATTTTCTCGATATCCATCGACTTGATGGATAACGAGGAATATCCGTCAGTAGCGATCTAAATGACATCACGCTTCGATGCATGATGTCTACTTGAAGGAACGATCAGCTGATTTTTGTTATTGTTTTGAAATGTACGTGTTTGCAGTCAGATTGTGCTGAATATTGCGCAGAAAATGTCATGTAGTATATAATAAAAAGAAAATCTGCGCTATTTTAGTGAATATTGGGAATTATCTCATTTGTGTTGAACTCAAAATATTATTTTTCACTTGCGCAAGCACTCGTGAAAAATAAAACTTTCAGGTCCACAAGAATAAGATAATTCCCGATATTCAAACAGTGTGTATATCCTTTATTTATGTGTCAGTACCTGCACTTGAGAACAAAACCTAAATATGGGCTTCCAGCACTCAATGAGTTAAAGCTTCTCAAAATGCATCTTTTCATAGTACATAACATGTGTGTAATACAGTGGAAACCTGTTAATTGAATAGCCACTTTGCCAATGAAAATTATTCAATTAACAGGGGTATTCAATAAACAGGGATTGTGTCACTTTCCTGTATTCTGGAGATAAACTTAGCATTTATTCTGTTATATCTTGTTTGACAGAGCTCCATGAGCTCTGTCAAACAAGATGTAAAAGATTAAATGCCTGTATTGGGTGTACTAAGGCCAAATAGGTCTATAAACAAAGGAAAAGTGGGGAGAGTCAAGGTAATTTCTTGTCAGGTTACAAGATTATTTATTCAATTAACAGGAGTTTACTCAAAAACCTATATTCAATTAACAGGTCAAATTTGTACTGGAGGTATGGTAAATGGTTTTGTGTTGGAAAATTATATTCAATTAACAGGGATATACAATTAACCCTTTCCCCAACGCAGACTATATCAAAATTAATTATTTTAAATATCATTTTTTCAAATTTTTCAAAAAATTTCAACAAAACCAAATCATGTGACCCCTCGTTGGAACAAGCTCGACGAGCTCGTTCCAACGAGGGGTCACATGGTATGGTTTTGTTGAAATTTTTTGAAAAATAATATTTTTTCAACTGCTGAATTTGCATATTTTGCGGGCGGATGCAGCCGATTTGTTGGGTAAAGGGTTAAGAGATATCCAATTAAGTGGGCTCCACTGTATCTGAAGAATTTATCTCCAATAGTTTCTAAATTATTTCATATTTGTTTCGAATGTATGGCCAGCTAAACTGTTTCTCAGGTGAAACGACCCTATCCAACTAAATTCCATGAAACTCAATAAATCAACAAACATGGAAATTTATCTACTTACTTTCTCTGTTTTCTTTCCAGATCATTGTTTCTTGCTGTCTGTTCTTCTAAATGACGCTTGACATCTTGCATTTCTGACTGGATCTTTTGGTACCTTTTTTTACTGGATTGTAACAATTGCCGTTGTTCATCTGCTTCTGCTACAGCTTCTATGAGCTGTGAAAACACAAGACATTCACATCAATCCCCCAAACTGCTAAGCAAGTGTACATTTCAAAATGAAAGTGTCAATGATACTGCAGCTTAACACTTTACCCAACAAATCGCCCGCATCCGCACGCGTAATATAAAAATTCCGCAGTTGAAAAAACATTATTTTTCAAAAATTTTCAACAAAACCATATCATGTGACCCCTCGTTGGAACGAGCTCGTCCCAATGAGGGGTCACATATGGTTTTGTTGAAATTTTTTGAAAAATTTGAAAAAATGAAATTTAAAATAATAAATTTTGATATCATCTGCGTTGGGTAAAGGGTTAACTTGACTGTGTGTAGTGTTAGATGAAAAGGATAATGTTCAATGTTTATGAAAGGATTACAAAATAAGACAAGAATAGTGATAATTGAGAATATGTTAAGTTCTGTACCCTGCAGGCTATGTTTTCAACAAGAATAATTTGAGTGTAGACTGTACTAAAGAATTAAGACCTGGGAGGATGTGGCCCTCACAGTTAACGTATGCCAACCAACGTTATCAAGTTACAGGAAAACCATTCCAAAATGAGTCATCCAACCAAGTTACAATGAAATCCCTTCATAAATATGACTCATAGACTTTGCTAAAGGAATCTAGGTCACATGATCTTCCAGCGGTCACGGCTGACTGATCACAACCAAAATAGGACAGTCTCATCTAGATATCATACCAAGTTACAATGAAAACCCTTTATAAAAATGACCCCTAGACAGTGCTAAAGAAATCTAGGTCACTTGCCCAAATGGCAGTAACGACTGACCGATCGTGATCAAAATAGGACAGTCTCATCTAAAAATCATACCGAGTTATCCTACCAAGGTACAATGAAATTGCTTCATAAATATGACCTGCAGACTGTATTAAACAAATCTAGGTCACATGCCTGAGCAGCCATCATGGTTGACCGATCACAACCAAAATAGGACGTTCTCATCTAGACATTATACAGAGTCATCCATGCAACCTGTAAACTGTGCTAAAGGAAACTGGGTAATGTGCTCCTGTGGCTGTCAAGGTTGACCGAACCCGGCCAAGATAGGTCGTTCTCATCCAGACATTATATGGAGTCATCTTACCAAGTTACAATGAAATCCCTTCATAAATATGACCTGTAGACTGTGCTAAAGGTTTTTGGGTTTCGGGCCCGCACAACCATCATGGATGGCCGATTGCGACCAAAATGGGACATTCTCATCTAGACATGACCTCAAACCTGCACATGAAATTTCATGATGATCGGACAAGAACTACGGGGTGTAACCTGTGCTAAAAAAATGTGAACAGACTCACAGACTTCCACATGCATCATGGCAAAAGCTTATCTTGACTTTGTCAAGTTAAACTAATGAATGAAATATGTTTAATGATTTAGATAATCTGCAACAACCCATATTTGTCTGCACTCTCTCAGCCTGATTACACATTTGGCTCTGATAGATAGTGAATTGTTAATTATTTAACTGGTTGAGTGCTAGAGGACACTTAAGTGACTTTACCCTGGATGCATTAGCTTTTTGTTTGCTCAGCAGTAGAAGAAACAAATTTGATATAGATTTGTCCAGTTACAATTTATTGGAGAGTGCCTGTTGGCACTCTCCAATAAATTGTAACAAAACAATTATTTATGAACAAAGGTAACTAAGGCTACTATTGCTGGTAGCTTGGTATCTTTTAAAAAAAAAATACCCATGCTTCAAATTACATTTGAAAAATAATTTAGCACTCAGAGTTAAAAGTGTGACCATTTTTTCTAGCCAGGGGCTTTGCTAAGGGAGTTTAAGGGGTGTGACCCCCCCCCCCCCCCCCCCCCCCCCCCCCCCCTTTAATAATTTTTCAGTCAGGACATTTTCTGGATTGGAGTCTTAAGATTTGCTTTTGTTTGTAATCATACACTTTTTTATGAGACTGGATTTGATACTCGTTCATTCAAATGGCAGTCTGTGATACCCGATTTGGGGGTACTGTACAGGTTAATTAAATAAGATATTTGCGTCACGACTACTACATTATATATTTTATTTATTCACAAATATATTTCAAAGAAATCTTGAGTTTCTGAACTATAATATTGACTGACTACTATTTCAACTACATCATCATTCAAAGAAGGCATGCCTTGGTGATGTAGCTGGAATATTTGATCTATCAGGCTCAGGATAAATCACTGGCCCTGGTGGAGAATGAGTTTCTGCTGGTGGAGAATGCAATTCAGTCTTGGAAATGAGACGGTTGCGAGTGCAATTGCTCCCGTCAGCACCCGTGTTTTCTATTTTATGGGAGCTAAAAAATGCACTGGTTGAAAAATATTGTGGAGCACTAATATACTGTGAGGGCATATAAATGTGTGTTGTTTTGAGAAAGCAGCACACTGTGGCCAGTGGTAAGTTACTGTCATAATTCAGCAATTCCTTATACATATAGCCCCTTGAACCAGATCGGCTGCTTTTCTGGTCAGGAACATGATATGTCAAAAGGTCATTAAATAGGATGGCTGTTCAGTAAATGTGTGGGGTAGAGCAATCAATATTTTCAACGTGCAGCCCAGAGGCTGCACGTTGAAAATATTGATTGGTCTACCCCAAATAATGAATATGGATTCTTCCAATTGCTGCCACTGAACTGGCATGGAAGATACCACTAGAGTTCAAAGGGTTAAGGTTTCTAGTGTTTGGTGACAGCATTTCCTCGAAACTTCATATACATTTTACGGGAGCAATTTACTCCCGTCTCTGAATTCACGGGAGCTTAAAACTGCACCCGTCAATTTTGTTCATTTCCAGCACTGGCAATTGCAGTTCATTCAGGAAGAAATCTAAGTTCACGCAGCTGATCCCACTTTTCACTAAAAAAAAAACCTGGAATTGTAGGTTTCACTAGTAGAAAATTGGATTAAATAACATGAATATCTCCTTCCAGTTTTTACCATTAAAAACTAAAATGCCAAATTCTACTGGCAAAATTCCAAATCCGATTAAGTTTGATTTTCTATCTTCTTTTTGCAATACAACTATGAGCTTAGTTTAGCCTGACTTTACCTACCCTTTTGCTTTGTAGTGAATCAAAGCTTTGAAAGAACAGTGCACATAATTTAGAGTCTAAATCTATTTTTGTTTACTAAGTAACTTTCTTTAATTTATTCTCTAGTAACAGACAAACCCCAACAGACAGGTATGCAGTTGCGTGTTATTATTTATTTATTGGTGCTTAATGCCAAACCAGCAGCCAAGGCTATATCATGGCGAGAAAACGTTGAAAGAAAAACATGGCAGTAATGAAATACAAAGATGAGTAAAAAACAACTACAATAAAAACTAGAAAGTGTTTTAGCACACTAAAACATATGTCTCCCCTTCCTTTTGAGGTCAGAGGTCAAGGTCACATGCAGTTCATCAAGGTAGCAGACATATGGTTTCATGGTGACACATCGACATGTCAAAAAAAAAAAAATTGTGGTCTGGACAATTACTCCCTATTTAAAGTACATAAATTTGGCCTTGAGGTCAAGGTCATGATGACATGTGGTCTCATTGTGATACATCCACATGTCAATCATCTAAGTCCCAGGTCAAAAAAAAAAGTTCTGATCTGGACAATTATTCCCTATTTGAAGTACATAAATTTGACCTTGAGGTCAGAGGTAAGGTCACATGCAGTTCATCAAGGTAGCGGACATGCAGTTTCATGGTGACACATCCACATGTCCAAAAAAAAAAATCTGGTCTGGACAATTACTCCCTATTTAAAGTACATAAATTTGACCTTGAGGTCAAGGTCACATAAAGGTCATGATTACATGTGACATGCGGTCTAATTGCGATACATCCACATGTCAAATATCTAAGTCCTAGGTCAAAACACAAAAAAGTTCTGGTCTGGATAATTATTCCCTATTTGAAGTACATAAATTTGACCTTAAGGTCAGAGGTCAAGGTCACATGTAGGTCATCGAGGTAGACGACATGCGGTCTCATGGTGACACATCCACATGTCAAATAACCAAGTCCTAGGTCAAAAAACAAAAAAAATTCTGGTCTGGACAATTCCTATTTGAAGTACATAAATTTGACCTTGAGGTCAAGATCACATGAAGGTCACGACATGCGGTCTCATGGTGACACATCCACATGTCAAATAACCAAGTCCTAGGTCAAAAAACAAAAAAATTCTGGTCTGGACAATTACTCCCTATTTGAAGTACATAAATTTGACCTTGAGGTCAAGGTCACATGAGGGTCACAATGGTATGCGACACACCGGCTCATGGTGATACATCCACGTGCCAAATATCTAAGGCCTGGCTCAAAAGACAAACAAGTTTTGGTCTGGACAAAGTTTCCTTGAAAAAAGCACAAATCTGACCTTCAGATCAAAGGTCAAGGACACATAAAGGTCACAATGGAATGCTACACACTGGCTCATGGTGATACATCCACATGCCAAATATCTAAAGCCTGACTCGAAATACAAAAAAGTTCTGGTCCAGACAGTTTCCCTTAAAAAAGCGCATAAATCTGACCTTCAGGTCAAAGGTCAAGGTCACTATGGTACACTGAACACTGGTTCATGGTGATACATCCACGTGCCAAGTATCTAAGGTGTAGGCCAAAAGACAAAAAAGTTATGGCCCGGACAAAGTTTGTGTGATGTTTCCCTTAAAAAAACACATAAATCTGACCTTCAGGTCAATGGTCAAGGTCACATGAAGGACACTATGGTACACTGCACACCGGCTCATGGTGATACATCCACATGCCAAGTATCTAAGGTGTATGTCAAAAGACAAAAAAGTTATGGCCCGGACAAGAAGAAGAAGAAGAAGAAGAAGAAGAATATGCACTAAAACAATATGTCTCCCTTCTGGGAAGGGGAGACATAATGATAAAGACAATGTAGTAGGAACAATGATGTGTGAATAAACAAGAAATATGAATAGCTTATAAATCAACCTGCCAAATTTGAGTCTTAATGACTCTAGTTTAACCCTTTACCCAACGCAGACGATATCAAAATTTATTATTTTAAAAATCATTTTTTGAAATTTTTCAAAAAATTTCAACAAAACCATATCATGTGACCCCTCGTTGGAACGAGCTCATCGAGCTCGTTCCAACCAGGGGTCACATGATATGGTTTTGTTGAAGTTTTTTGAAAAATAATATTTTTCAACTGCTGAATTTGCATATTACGCATATTGATGCGGCCGATTCTTTGGGTAAAGGGTTAAGATAATAAAACATTTTTTTAAAATTTACTAAAAAGGTTCATAACCACAATAGAGAGTTGCGTGTTATAAATGCAGATAAATGTTCACTCACTTTTCTTTCCAAGTTTTTCCTTGCTTGTTTCTCTTGTTCTATCTCCTCTGTATATTCCTGTTTCAGTTTCCTTTTTGTGAACTCAAACTCCCTCGCCAGTTTGTCATATCGTTCTCTGTACACAGAGTCTGTACCTATAAGGTAAAAAAGGACAGTTCATATATCTACTCCATTGAAAATATTTATCTCCCAGCACAAAACTAGGGATACTTTGATGAAATGAGCTTCAACTTGTTCAAATTTTGAATATATGCTAGATTTGGGAGGAATCTGAAAAACGATTATACCGGTTTTTACATACTTACCTGGGAGGAACTGTCCAATCAGATAAGAAATACAGTAAAATCCTATTAATTGAATAGCCAATTTGCCTGTGAAAATATACAATAAACAGGTGTATTCAATTAACAGGCATGTGGCCATTTCCTATACTCTAGTGACAAAATTAGCATTTATTCTATTAAATCTTGTTTGACAGAGCACATAGAGCTCTGTCAAACAAGATATAATACAATAAATCCCTCAGTTGGATGTACCAAGGCCAAATAGGTCAAGTTTGGTAATTCGGTGGTAGCCAGGGTAATTCTTTGACATCTTAAAAGATTTTTTATTCAATTAACAGGAGGTTACTCTATAACCTACATTCAATTACCATGTAAAATATGCACAGAAGGTATGGTAAATGGTTTGGTCTTTTCTGAAAGTGGTCATTCCCTATATTTATGCAGTCCAGTCTGGGATTTTTGTATGCATAATAGACTATGGGCACCAAATGAACAAGAGCTGGACTTTTGTCCTGTGCACATACCCCCACATGGTGTACCGCCCAGTGTGGGCATACCTATGACCAACAAATATTATTTATGAATATTCTCATACGGACTGATGGATGGATGCACAAATGGATGAAATCAATCCAGGATACCCCCTCCCCCCTCCCATTTTCTTCGAAAGTTTTCAACAATTTCAAACAATTTCTAAGTCAAAAGGTATGGTAAATTGTTTGGTGTTTGGAAGTTTTATGCAATGACGCAGAAGCCCTCATCATAGGCAAACTGCATGCCATATTTCACTGAAATCCAATAACCCATACCTGAGATACACGCTGAACAGACAAATAATGTCTATTTCCTACAATTTCTAAGTCAAAAAAGGGGGATAACTCTAAAAAGGAGAATGTGAGAAATATCGTTGAATCCTTTGTTTAAAGCCTATACCATAAGCAGTGTTCATGGCAAATTTCATTGCAACTGAACATTCGATACCCAAGATACAGGCTGAACAGACAAAATTTGGCTCGGACGGACACAATTTCTAAGTGAACAAGTAATAAAAAAAAAAATAATTTGTGTGGGCATACCTATGACCAACAAATATTATAAAAAATAATAATTTACTTAAGTTATGAATATTCTCAGACAGACTCACACACAGATGCACAGACGGATGGATGGATGGACAGATGGACGGACGCATGTAATCCAGTATACCCCCATTTTCTTCAAAAGTGGGGGTGTAATAAACAAGAAAAATGCCAAGGGTTGCTATGCCACTGCCAAGCATGAATTTCTTGTCACTTATCTTTGTTGATATTGAATTAATAAATATCTTATTTCCATTGAACCACAGCACCAATCTAGCAGGTCACCAAAAGTGTCCATGGGACACAAATCCCCTGCTTTATGATAAACTCTATTTAGAGGTTAACAAAGTCCAAAAGGGGGCCATAACTCAGATAAAAATGATCGCACCACACTCAAAATCAAACCCGTCTAGTATATTTTCTACATTAAGCTATATTCCAAGTTTGATTGAAATTGGACACCTATAACTCAAGTTACCATCCAGAAACCAATATCTTCTAAGTCAGAAATGGGCAATAACTCGGCCAAAAAATGTTAAAAAATTTATAGTAATTTATATATTTTTTATACTTACCAATGACCCAGACTTAGCTGGTGCTAACTCCACAAAAACCAGGGCCAAACACAAATTTTGCCCCCCAATCCCCAAAATTTGCATCCAAAACAAAAAGAAATCATGTCCTAAAGGACCTCCATAGTACGACTCTACTGCGCATGCGCAGTGACGCAGTCGTCCCGAAATTGGCGCCAAATATCATTCTTACTGGCAGTGCCTGGTCAGCGCTATGTACTCAGCGGGGAGGCAAGAGTTCCCAACTCAGGGAGGGCCATCCCCGTCTGGGTCATTGGTAAGTATAAAAAATATATAAATTACTATAAATTTTTTAACATTTTTATACTGTACCAATGACCCAGACTTAGCTGAATAGTAAACAGGCTGGAGGGCCTAGGACATAGAGGAAAATCCAATAAGCTCAATTATAAAATAAAGAGATAACCCCTTAAGGAGAAAAGGAGTATTAGGCTTTACATGTATCTTTCTTATTTAATATTTAAATTAGAAAGATACACTACCCTTAATAATTGAGCACAATAACATTCATGTTCTCTATTAATATCCAGTATAACCTTTATACTAATTATTATTAAAACAAGCCAATAAATAAAGTAGTCCAGAGAATTGAGACTCTTTATAATCATTTAAAAGTGTCCGAGTATTGTATATTAAAGCCCGTTTGACACTTGACATATACAAATGCTTCACACCGAGCTACACTTTAAAAATAAGACATGAATGAAATTAAACATTAATATTACACTTTAAAACCATCCCGGAAGCGACTCAGAAATACTGTCTTGGAGGAGGCATTCCCTTGCTTTTCACTATAAAGCAGGTGACCTAAGGGAACACCCGCCCCCCCCTTCCCCTTGCCCTGGGTCAAATAGCCCAGAGCGAAGAGGGCAGCCGGACGGAGTCACTGCCGGAACAGAAAGCCTGCATAACTATAGTTGCAACTGTTTAGTGGACGACATTCTGAGCAACAGATAACGGACCTAAACAATGCAGGTCTCCAGAAATGGACTCAATATTTCTGAGATAAAAATTAGTAAATGTGGATGGCTGAGACCAATAAGCAGCCTTCATTAAATCTGTAATAGCAACACTATTAGCATAAGCCCAGGAAGTAGAAAGAGCTCTTACTTCATGAGCAGAAATCTTAAGCACAGACTGCTGAGAAGAAGATAAATCTTCATACGCAGTACGGATAGTTAACTGAATCCATCTAGCAATAGAATGGACTGAAATGTCCTTTCTATTAGGCATCAAAGACAGAAAGAAACGTTTCCGTCCCTTTCTGATGAACTGAGATCTCTGTTTATAGATACGTAGTGCTCTAACAGGACAGAGTAAAGGCCTACGCCCGTCTGAAGACGGAAGAGCCTTAATAACAATAGGTTCCGGATATTTATTAGGAGCCTGATTCTTAGCTAAAAAACCGACGTTAGTAGTGAAGGTGATAGTGTTCCCAACACTACGATAATGAGAATCATCCACCGATAGTGCATGAAGCTCACTGACTCTTCTGGCAGAAGAGAAAGCTAAGAGAAAAGCTGTCTTATAAGATAAGAATTTGAAATCTACTGTCCCAAGAGGTTCAAATGGCTTTTCCTTCAATTTAAGGAGAACCCAAGCTAAATTCCACTTAGGAATTAATCTAAGAGTTCTTGGTCTATTTATCGAAAAGTTTCTAACCAATTTCGATAAAGAGACATTAGATCCAATTTGTAAACTATCATGATGTGCATAGGTATCAGATAACATAGATCTATAACCCTTTATAGTAACCGGTTGCAGTTTGATTTCGTCAAACAAGTATACTAGAAAGTTAGCAATGTCTGGTATAGAGGGATCAAATATATCAACAGAATGATCCCTACACCAACGACGGAAAACCTTCCACTTAGCCGCATAGTTTAGCGAAGAGGAGGTCCTCCTACAGTTAGAAATCGCGTCCACTGCTCGTCCTGTAAAGTGCTTGCCATGCAAGAAGGACCGCACAACGGAAAAACGTGAAGGTTGAGACCTTGCGGGTTGTGATGCAGTTGGCGCGATTTCCCCTGCCAAAGAAGATCCTCTCGTGGAGGGAGCTTCCGCGGTAGGTCCCACAACAGACACCTGAGTAGATTTATCCACGGTCTCTGTGGCGACAGAGATGCTACCAACAGAATCTTGCATTGAGATTGTTTTATCTTTAGCAATACTTGTTGAATTAACGGCGCTGGAGGATACGCATATCCTATCATTCCGTCCCAAGGGATCGATAGAGCGTCTACAGCAAATGCTCTTGGATCCGGACACGGGGACACATACGTCTGCAACTGATTGTTGAGATGTGTCGCAAATAAGTCTATCATTGGCCGTTCCCATTGGTAGCAAATCTGATTGAATACTTGTTTGTTGAGAGTCCACTCCGATGGCAACAAGCGACCCTTTCGAGAAAGGGAGTCTGCTAGCACATTCAGACGACCCGGTATGTGACGGACCGAAAGAAGAACGTGATGTTCCAACGCAAACAGAAGGATTCTTTCCGTTAGATTGAACAACGGAACTGAATGAGTGCCTCCCTGATTCCGTATATACGCCACTACTGTCGTATTGTCGGATAGGATTTGGACATGAGCATCGTGAATAATGTCCATCCAGTGACGTAACGCAAGCCAAATTGACATCATTTCCTTGATGTTTATGTGCTTGCACAGGAATTGCGGATCCCAAAGACCCTGGCATCTCGAATCCGTTGGGATTAATGATGCACCCCAACCTGTTTGACTGGCATCCGTCATAATGGTAAAACTCGGATCCGGCAACTGCAGCGGAACTCCTTGAGTTAACCACTGAATGTTTGCCCAAGTCTGAATCTCTTGTTTCACTTGATCTGACAAGAGAACGTCTACATCGAGCGAATGAATTTTCACACTCCAATTCTGAGTCAAGAAAATTTGAAGAGGCCGTGTGCGTAGCCGTCCCATCGGAATGAGATCCGCAGCGGCTCCGCACAGACCTATCAGTCTCATAAATTCTCTCGCTGTGACTTTGTCTGTATTTAGACAATAGCGAGCGTAACAACTGACTAATTTCGCTCTGGTTAACGGCAGACGAACGAAATTGTTGTGCGTCTCGAAGCTCATTCCCAGATGAGTGAATGACTTGGACGGCACCAGATCCGACTTCTCCTCGTTTACTATGAAACCGAGACGTCGGAGCAATAGAAGAAGATTCTGAACATCGTTCTGAAGCGTTAACTCGTTGCCGTACCTCTGAAGAATGTCGTCCAGGTAGGCCGACGTTACCGCAGACGAATGAGCTCGGAAGTAAATCATTACCGAGTTCATTACTCGAGTGAAAGCCCAGGGTGCTAGATTCAATCCGAAGCACATGGCCCGGAACTGATACACCACTCCTAGGACTGCGAAGCGTAGATACTTTCGGAATGTCGGATGTACCATGACGTGAAAGTACGCATCTTTGAGATCTATGCTCGTTGCATAATCGTTCACCCGAAAACTCGCTCTGACCGATCGAATCGTCTCCATATAAAACTTCGGAGCGATGATCAGCTTGTTTATCCAGCTCAAATCTATGACTGGACGGAACGAGCCGTCTGGTTTCGGAACCAGAAACAGATGGCTGTAGAATCCCAGCGATTCCTGGTTTTCTACGACCTCTACCGCGTTCTTCACTAAAAGAGACTGCACCTCTGATAGCAGAGCGTCTCTTTTCTGAGGGTTTGACGGAAGATGAGTCCAGTTTGGACTTCGAGTTAATGGAGGCTTTCGTTTGAAGGATATCTTTAGACCTTCCGAAGTCACTCCTCTCACCCAAGGGTCGTCCGTAATCGACGCCCACTCTTGAGAAAAACTCGACAACCTTCCGCCAACCGGAACGCGATAGAGGTTTGAGCCATCACCTCCTGGATCTGCGAAGCCTGCGGTAGGAGAAACCACGTCTTCCACGACCCGCACCTCACCTCGGGGCGTCCGACCGATTGTCCCGGCCTGAAGGACGTCCCGAACGAGAGTCGCTATCCTGACGGTCTCTCGAATAAGAGCTAGAGGACGCACCGGAACCTCTATAGGAACCTCTCTTGGGCGGATAAGACCCAGAAGTGCCTGCCTTATTCGTGTCTGCTGAATCCGACCTTTTAGGAGCGGATCTAAACAACAGAGAATCACTAGCTTTCTTTTTAATATTATCATAAATAGCGGAAAGCTTGCCGTCAAAGAGAAGATCTCCTGAGACCGAAGCGACTCTAAGAGAGTTCTTCACCTTAGAATCCACTAGTGTGGATGTAGACAGGGCTGCGTCACGTCTAACCAACTCCAGATTAGCCACTGAAAGGGCGGAGTTACACGTGGAATAAGCTACTGCCCTTGAAAGAAGTCTTAAGGAGGATTGTATATCCTGAAACTCTTCCCCTTGAAGACGCAGTGATAACGCCTTCGTAAGGTGATCTGCGTAAGATAAGGCATCTAAATTGGCTCTGTTAGACGCAATAGCTGTTTCCAACACTGCGGTTGGAATAGAAGCTGACGACGGTAATGATAGCTCTAAGTCTTCCGCCTCGTCGTCCATACGCAGAGGAACTCTCGGTATACCCTGACCTGCCGTGTCGAATTTATTCCTTGCATTAATGAAAGGCAGGTTGAGAGTATTTGCGGACAAGAAGCCTGCTTTCCCTGTCCTGGAAGCAAGTTTAAAAATAGCGTCGTTCAATAATTCAAATGTTCTTGCAACATTATTGGACTGCGACGGAAACTCGGGAGCGATGTCCCTGAACCGCTCGAAAAAATCAGAGTCCAATGACGCTATAATTCTCCTGTCCGGAAGCGCAGCAGTCTGGCCCGACGGAACAACTTGAGGAAGAAAGTGCCGGATGAAGTCTACGGCAGCTTTGTGTTGTTCCGAAAGGGATAGCTCCAATTCATCCGTATCCCTTTCACCATCCGGTCGGACCTCCCGATGTTCCCGGTCGTCCGCCCCCGATGCTTCGGCGGAGCGTACCGACCCAGCGCCGTCGGATAATTCTCGATCCGACACCGTCTCTGTCGGCTGCTGGGATGCTGCGATAAGCTGTGCTATCTGCACTAGAATGTCCGACGTCGAGACCTGCGGAGGAGCGGTCTTTCGCTGCTTTGCCGAGGGCAGCTCCGCATCGGATGGCTCCCGCATACTTTTCCTATGCGAACGTCCGGAGTCCATCGGTCTCGAGTCCCTGGCTGCCGGATGGTGTGACCTGGTCGCCGAATAATCCTTCCTCGGCGAAGCTGGCAAGATATCGGAGGTCACGCAGCCAAGGTGCGGTCGTGTGCGCCGGCGAGAAGAGGAAGCCTTAACAGTCTCTGCGGACTGCTTATACAACGGAGCGTCCCGAGCGACGGACGTATGCTCCGCTAAAGACACATTTTGTACCACAACATCTGGTCCCAGATGTTGTTGTACGAGAGAGGGGCCTCTCTCGCTCGCGGCCCGGCTGGACCTGGACGAGCTAGGAACCGGACTAAAAGGCTTCCTCCGTTCTCGTTCACTATCCGCCGTCACTGGGTGTGCATCTATTATTTTTATAGTGCTCGCATCACCCAAAGTTTCCTCTTGGACCGCATCGGACGAACCCGGCTGCCGAACCATTCGGTGAATGGACGCTACACCGGGCGAGCTAGCGGACGACATTTGTCTAATCTCCATGAGCACTTTTGCCGCTAGCTCTGTATTTAATTGTGACGACGGACGCACACTTGAAGAAGATAACATGGAAACATCACCCTGTTCTGGTTCCTCTGAAATAGAAACTGAGAGAGTAGAGTGACCTTGTGGAGAAAGAGCCGGCATCGCTCTTTCTCCAGAAACAACATATCGTGACACACGTTTCCAATGTTTCTCATCCCAATGTTCACATACAGGACAGGGATTAATGCGAGAACACTGACTACAATTTATGCAATAATCATGAAAGTCAGAGGAAGATTTCTTCCTATTACAATTTGAACAAGTTCCTTTCATTGTGAAGGAACAACAATAAGTCCTAGTTACTCGCAAAAACCCCTGACACAAAGATACATAATAACATGATCCATTAATAAATGAAAAAACAATTGCAAAACAAAATAATTTTGAAAAAATATTTTTTCCGAGAAGCCCAAGTTGCTGAAAAGTAACGTTGAGCCCCGATGGATCCGATGGCAAAGTGTGGTCAAAAATTTTAAAATTATATAAAATAATTAATGAGACACTTTCGGATAATATAAATGTATCTTATAATGAGATAAACTACCTCAAAGGCAAACAGCCCCCCTCAAAAAAGGCTGTTGCCAATGAAAACAAACAGTGTAAACACAGAAGAAAACATGACTCCAGGCACTGAAAAAACTGGCCCGGAATCAGTCCTCAATTACACTCTATCTGATGCAAAACAGAGACTCCCAGGGGAGAATCTGCAGAACATCAGATGGAAGATGCAGAACACAAACGTTATACACCCATGGGTGAAAACGTAACTATGGGGAAAAATAACAGAAAACATTCTGTAACCAAGCAACTCTCCCAGGGAAATTTTAGAAATGAAACTTCTCAAAAATATGCCAAAAGCATGGGAGAATTGCAAGGGGGGACTTTAGAAGGTTAGGGGAGAGGAAACACTGAATAAGCAGTGCAACAATTAGCAAGAATGACAACAAGAGGCGTTTGCCTCGAAAATAGGCAACTTAACATAATTTTAACAAAAAATTTTAAGTACAGCCCTGATTATTTTTTGCCACTTCTTTTTTCCTCTCCTCCTTCTATCCTCCTTAGAATCACATTTTCTCCAAGAATTACGTGTCTGGCATCCTTTAAACTGAGATTTACAAGCACAAAGATCAGTGAGATGTTGACTGATGAAGGGCCAAACAGAGAATGATATTTGGCGCCAATTTCGGGACGACTGCGTCACTGCGCATGCGCAGTAGAGTCGTACTATGGAGGTCCTTTAGGACATGATTTCTTTTTGTTTTGGATGCAAATTTTGGGGATTGGGGGGCAAAATTTGTGTTTGGCCCTGGTTTTTGTGGAGTTAGCACCAGCTAAGTCTGGGTCATTGGTACAGTATAAAAATATTGGACTAAGCCCACTATCAATCCCAACCTGTATTATTATAAACCTACGTATAAAACTTTGTTTCATTTCGATCAGTCAAACTGAAGTTATCGCCCGGAAACCATATTTGGGACTGACCGATGTGTGTGACATACGTACGTACAAAAGGACGGACAAGGGTAACATTTAATGCCCCTCGCCAGAATGGCAGGGCATAAAAATGTTCTGATGGAGAGAGAGAGAGAGAACTGCCATACAATTCTCAGTTAACACTTTTCAATTTGCTCACTGAGGTTTAATGGTACTTTCACAAGCGAAGGTCATACTGTGTTCAACAGTTTTACATGTAGAGGAAAATAGAGTACAGTACATGGAGAGTGTATTATCACTAAATCACCCGCAGGGTCGAGATTCCACCCAAGCAATAATTGCAAATTTGTTGCAAAGCATAATCAGCACCAGCAAAGTTTCAGCC
The DNA here is from genome assembly GCA_031216915.1 of Pictodentalium vernedei. Taxonomy (NCBI): domain Eukaryota; kingdom Metazoa; phylum Mollusca; class Scaphopoda; order Dentaliida; family Dentaliidae; genus Pictodentalium; species Pictodentalium vernedei. Next base: position 509,853,585 of record CM062294.1, on the reverse strand, counting down.
AATGGACCTCCAGATTAAACCCGGAGGTCCATTGGCTGAAACATTGGTTGTGTTTTTTTTTTTTGATATGTACAAAATTTGAAAGTTATAGCTTGGGTGATAACTCCACCCCGTGGGTGATTTAGTTACAATCCACTCTCCACATACTGTACATGATATATCTCTCAATATTGCAGCAAGTAACTATCAAACTTCCCAACCTATGAACAAATAAACAGCAGAGCCTGGGCTGTTTATTCACACTGAGTGAAGGCATGTAAACCATCAACATGCTGTTTGCCTTAGAACGCTGTCCCACTTAGCTCCCACACATTAATTATATATTTATTGGTGTTTAAAGTCACATATTTCTGCACAATGGCTAATCGTGACAACATGGATATAAATTCAAGTTTAGCCAAACGTTTATCCCCACTTTGCCCATTTTAGAGGACTTCCACCTTAAGCATTGGAGCCTGGGTCCTATTTTACCAGTAAAACAGAGCTTGTTTACCACAGTAAACAATTACTGCTTTCCTTCCCCAGGGTCCCCATGGGGAACCTCCCACACATGTAACTGGGGTTAAGTGTCTTGCTCACAGATACAACCCCACCGACTCTGAATAGGTTTGAAGTTATGAACTCTTGAACACAAATCTGATGCACTAATCCATAAGAACTGATACAATGAAATCCTGTTAACCTTTTACCCAACGCAGACAATTTCAAAATTCATTATTTAAAATATCATTTTTTTAAATTTTTTAAAAAAAAATTCAACAAAACCATATCATGTGACCCCTCTTTGGAACGAGCTCAACGAGCTCGTTCCAAAGAGGGGGTCATATGATATGGTTTTGTTGAAATTTTTCGAAAAATAATATTTTTTCAGCAGCTGTATTTGCATATTACACGGGCGGATGTGGGGGATTCGTTGGGTAAAAGGTTAATGGAAAAGCCAATTTGCTTGTAAAAAATACAGTACAGCCACTGTGGACCGGTCGTACGCCACAGGTGGGCAGTGATGTCCATGTATGCGTTTACCAGGTAATAAAAAACTTCATTAGGAAAATTTTAATTACTGAAGCACCGGGTTGTGCACAGTGCTTCATTAACCCTTTACCTAACATGAAAAGCAGACGACACTTGCAAAAAAAATTCTTGAATAACTAAATTTTTTCATTTTTTGTCTCAAAAACATAGGTTATGACCCCTCGTTGGAACGAGCTCGACGAGATCGTTCCAACGAAGAGTCATAACCTATGTTTTTGAGACAACAAATGAAAATATTTTGAAAATTAATTGGCGATTTTTGAGAATAGCGCTGGCCGGTTTTGAACTTTACGTTGGGTAAAGGGTTAATTAAATTTTTGATGATTATTCCTATAAGTAGTGCTCGGAATCTAATATTATTGCATCCAAGGAAATATTACCCACATGTGGAAAGTGACCAGTCAACGGCAGCCGTACTGTATACAATTAAAAAGAATGTTCAATTAACCAGGATTCAGTTCTTTCCATACATTTCAGTGAAAAACTGAGAATTAATTCTATTAAATTATGTTTAATAGAGCTCACTGCACTGAGCTTTGTCAAATAATATATGATAGAAAATGCTTATCTTGTAAGAAATGAGGCAAGAAATTTGACTTCATTCAATAAAATTCCATCAAAAAATGAGTCTCACCCTCCTCATCCTCCTCTATTTCACCATCAATTGCTTGGGCTTGCCATAACCTAGACTGCATTACCTCCATCTCAAGTTTTTCACTCTGCCGCTTGACAACATTCAACTTTGCCTGGAAAATTAATAGAATTTTTTTTATTTGTTATGTTTCATATCCATATGTTGTTTTATGACAGAGGAAAAACTAATTATAAAAGTAAAATATATTATTTATAGTATGAGTATGTATGCACTGAGCATTATAATGTCAGGTGAACAGCATCTTATAGTATAATTCCATTTGAAACTTCAATTAAAGTCTTTGAAAAAATCCACTGAAAAAAATATTACTTGGTAAGCTTGTCATCAATGATTTTTTACACTTAGCCTTTACCTAACAAACCGGCTGCATCTGCCAGCATAATTTACAAATTGAGCATTTAACCCTTTACCCAACGTAACGGCCAAAACCGGCCAGCGCTATTCCCAAATATCGCCAGTTAATTTTCAAAATATTTTCATTTTTTGTCTCAAAAACATAGGTTATGACCCCTCATTGGAACGAGCTCATCGAGCTTGTTCCAACGAGGGGTCATAACCTATGTTTTTGAGACAACAAATGAAAAAAATCAGATATTCAAGAATTTTTTGGGCAAGTGTCGTCTGCTTTTCATGTTAGGTAATGGGTTAAAAAAATTTATATAAAACAAAAATTAAAAATTCAACAATACCATACCATTTGATCCGTCAATGAGCTCATTCATATATATGGAGGAGGGGTAGGAATCTGGGGAAAATTTTGAAGAAAAAAATAATGAAAATAACAAATTTTGATATTGTGTGCATTGTATGAAGTGTGAGGTAGCCAATGTTACAATTTCATAACAACTATTAACTTGTTCAGAACTAAAAAGCTTTTCAGAGAACTTAAAAATTCCACATATTTTGTTTCATTGGAGTTTAACCACATTTTCAAGAAGCAGTATCACATTGTGTCAAGACAGTTTTATGGTGGAGGAAGCTGGATTACCCAGAGAGAACCATCGAGTGGTTGCAAGCAAAATACCACATTAAGAGCTCATCAAGCTCTGTCAAAAAATTGAATTAGTTCATTACCAAGTTGAACTATGGGTAAAATGTGCTGTTTAAAATTTTGGTATTTTGACATCAGTGTGCAGAAGGTTAAATTTCAACCCAAAATTTTTATTCAGAAAATATCACTAACCTAAGTAAATATACATTGCAAACAATGAGTCTGAAGCTACAAAGAAGGCTTTGGCACTTTTCAGTAAAGCCCATTAGGTGGCTTTGGGAACCAAAACAACTACATTATAGGAAGGGAGGATTTCCACTGAATCACAAAGAGAGTGGAATTTTCACTCAGATAATGTTTCTTTGTTTATTGGGCAGTAGCAAAGCCAAGGGGAGGGGTGGGGGGTGGGGGGGGGGGGTGGGGGTGGGGTGGGGGGGGGGTCAAGGCCCCCTAAAGATTACAGTGTCCTCCCCCCTCAAAATGGGAAAATTCAAGCACCAGAGGGTCCCAGATTCATTCTCAAGGCATGGAATTTGCAAAATTTTCTAGGGGAGCCCCCTCCCCCCCCAAAACCCCAACAATGGGAGGGGATTCCATACAACCCTTGAAACTGGCGACGGCAAATGGCAAAGCCATCGCAAAATGCTGTTGTAATATGTTTTTGCGACAGCACATAATTGCTGTCATACTTATAGTGACAGGCCTATACAGCTATAAAGATTCATTTAAAATGCCATCATAACTGCCGTCGTAAAATTGATTTGCGACAGCATTTTTGTGCCATCGTAAAAAATGACCATTTTCAAGGGCTGTCCATAGGCCTGAGATGGGGTGGGTAAGGCCCTCCCATTGGTGGCGGCCTAAATCCCCATCAATGGGAGGGCAATACGTACCCCCACCTCAGGCCTATGGTCTTTGGATATGCCTATTGCACATATCGAACTGGCACCTCCAAAATTATGCCCCCCCCCCCTTCAATAGGAAATCCTAGCTACGCCCCTGTTATTGTGGTTTGTTTAACTACAATTTCAAAAGCAAGGTGCACATCATGGACAGTTTCACTGGTGGAGGAAGCCTGAGTACAAGGAGAGAACCACTGAGCAATGGTGAGTAACTTTCAGACTCTCCAACTTACTAAACCAGCACAAGCAGGGTTGGCATCGGTTGAAGGCAAGTGTCCCTTGGTAGAGCCCTATGCCTTAGTACACAGTGCACTGTTCTCATACCTGGGCGATGCAGATGAAGAGTCTTGCCCAAGGACACAATACAGATTACTACAAGTCAGGCTCAAATCATCAATCTTTCATTCAATGAAAAAGAATGTGAAGCACACTAGGGCTGCAGTGATTAATCGTGAAATGAATGCATCGCTATTCATTCTCTGACCATACATATCATGATATGCTTGTACTGTATCATGACATACGTGGACCAAAAATTTCATGAATATTTTGTTAATGACAATACTGAAATGGTTACATCAATGACTACTGGCATCTATTATATGAAGTTTCCTTTTGAAATCAGGTTTATACTGTTTGCATCGAATCGTGCAAACCATTAACATTACTCTTAAATCTTTTTATCATATGACTCGTCCATTTTGTTCACTTTAAAACATTTGATATTTTGTTTTCATATTAATCACTGATAAATAAAGCCTTCCATCAATTTCATTGGTCAGTTTCAAAACTAGACAATTTGATTGGCAGAACAAAATAAAACTGGGCCACATTTTCATAATTTGCATAATTAGAGTTGGGAGCTTTCATTGGTTAATTTCAAAACTGGTCAATTTAATTGGCTAAACAAAATCCAACTGGGTGACATTTGCATAATTTCAGCAGGGAGAATTTACGTTATCTGTCCTATTAAGGGTGGGTTATATTGTATTAATCTTTTACCTACAAGAAAAACGCCATTCATTTTTTTTTATATTTTCACTTTTTGCTTCCAAAACATAGGTTATGACTCCTCATTGGAACGAGCTCAACGAACTCGTTCCAATGAGGGGTCATAACCTATGTTTTGGAAGCAAAAAATGAAAATTTTTAGTTATACGAGGATGTTTTTTCCAAGTGCCATCTGCAACTCAAGTTAGGTGATGGGTTAAAAAGTCCTACTAAGTGGCTAATTTGTGCGTGTGTGTGTCATATGATAAATAGAATATGAAATGAGTGTTTTTCTCATATAATATTTATGAAACTCGTCCTAATTTTCCGTTTGGGCTCGCCAGAGGCTCGCCAAAACAGAAAATTCTTAGACTCGTTTCATAAATATTATACGAGAAAAACACTCATTTCATATCCTCTATATATCACACTATCAGGAAACAAATAAAAAATTCCAAGAAATAGAAGAGTGTGTTATAATGTCTTGCAGTCAAAAAGTTCGAGAAATCTAATTTCATTCATGGAAAGGAATTTACATGATCCTGACGATGATGACGGATATTTCCTTTTCCTTCCACTCACCAGTCCAGAAGAAATGTGAGGACACAAGCAAATCTGCTGTTATGGACCACTGGTTTACCCGGCGGTCCATAACAGCAGAATTGCTTGTGGAGTCCTCACATTTCAACTGGACTGACATGAATAAGTAATAGAAAGATCCAACCTCACTGTGGCAAGAAGCAAATCACTTTTGTGAAGTGTTGGCGATTGTGGTGGTGACACTTGATTAGTGGTAGTGTATCGTGGGGATAATATCGTGATAATAATCGTATCGTGAGAAAACGTATCTTTATGTTGCAGCCCTAAAGCACACACAAAGTTTCAGCCAAGACCACCTCTCCAACCTCTAGGTCCAGTAGCTGAAACTATGCCTTTGCTTGCCTTGCTTTTTTTAAAAAAAAAATAGGCCAATGAAATCGTCAGATGTGTACCCATACGCGCAACTAGTAGAAAGCTGTAAGACGGAGGGCCACCACGGATGCCAACATTATGTACACCATACAAGGTATGGGTACATACAGAAATGAATTGGAGGAGTGTCTAATTTGATGGATAAAGGGTTAATATCTCCAGATCAGATTTACATAAAAAACTATACAGCACAGCACACCAGTAACCTGAATAAATATATAAAGTAACATGACAATCGGATTGATATTTTTTGAGTTATCTCATACCAAAGGGATTGGAGGAATTTTCCATTTGAAGGATAATGGGTTAATATCTCGGGATCAAATTATCAGATTAACACCAAAAACTATACAGCTCAGCACATCAGTAACCTGAACACAATTATAAAGTAACTTGACAATCCAAGCAATATTTTTCAAGTTATCAAATGCCAGAGGGGTTGGAGGAATTTTCAATTTGAAGGATAAAGGGTTAATATCTCAGGATTAAAATAATAGATTTATACCAAAAACTATACAGCTTTGTACATCAGTAACCTGAACACAAATATAAAGTAACTTGACAATCCAAGCAATATTTTTCAAGTTATCGAATGCCAAAGGGATTGGAGGAATTTTCAATTTGAAGGATAAAGGGTTAATATCTCAGGATTAAATTATCAGATTTACACCAAAAACTATACAGCACGGCACATCAGTAACCTGAACACAAATGTAAAGTAACTTGACAATCCAAGCAATATTTTTCAAGTTATCGAATGCCGAAGTGATTGGATGAATTTTCAATTTGAAGGATAAAGGGTTAATATCTCAGGATCAAATTATCTGATTTACACCAAAAACTATACAGCTCGGCAAATCAGTAACCTGAACACAAATATAAAGAAACTAGACAATCCAAGCAATAATTTTCAAGTTATCGAATGCCAAAGGGATTGGAGGAATTTTCAATTTGAAGGATAAAGGGTTAATATCTCAGGATCAAATTATCCGATTTACACCAAAAACTATACAGCTTGGTACATCAGTAACCTGAACACAAATATAAAGTAACTTGACAAGCCAAGTAATATTTTTTAAGTTATCGAATGCCAAAGGGATTGGAGAAATTGTCAAGTTGAAGGATAAAGGGTTCATATCTCAGGATCAAATTATCAGATTTACACCAAAAACTATACAGCTCGGCAAATCAGTAACCTGAACACAAATATAAAGTAACTAGACAATCCAAGCAATAATTTTCAAGTTATCGAATGCCAAAGGGATTGGAGGAATTTTCAATTTGAAGGATAAAGGGTTAATATCTCAGGATCAAATTATCTCATTTACACCAAAAACTATACAGCTCGGCACATCAGTAACCTGAACACAAATATAAAGTAACTTGACAATCCAAGCAATATTTTTCAAGTTATCGAATGACAAAGAAATGGATATGGATGCCGGATGGACAGACAGACGGATGGACGGACGGACAGATGGACGGAAGGACAGACAGACAGACGGACAAAGGATGGACGAACGACAGATGGTCACCCCGGATGCCGGCATTATGTGTACCATACACAGTATGGGTACACATAAAAATGGCTTCTTATCAGGGTGGAAACTCTTCTATCCATCATGTACTGTAATGTCAATATCAGTGAATACCACACTGCACGAAAAATTGGCAAATTTATGAGAGTGAAAAACCTCAGCCTGTCGCCATAAATTCATTTCAAACTGAATGTCAAGATTTTGTTTGCCTTACAGAGGAATCTGTTTTCAAAGTGAGATTATTCTGTTGTCAATGTATATTCTCATTATCCCAAAGCACTTTTGGAAGGTCAGGTTTAGCATGTTGTCCAGTGTTTTGTCCCAAAGCTCTGAAGATGCACATTCACGTCGGTAGTCTTTCTATTTTGAAATGGGGATGGGTGCTGTATACTGCTGGCTATCATTTGAAGTGAGGCATGCTATTGTTGAGTTCCAGCATCGGGAGAATGTTTTCAAGAAAAACATCAACGAGCATCTGCACACCATTCACTTCACTGGTGCACAGTTAGCTGGCATTCCCAACAAATTACCTGTTTTTTTAAATAAGCTTTCATCACAGCAATAATCAATTTTATTTGAGTTTGGTGTAATGCATCTAAAGTCAATCAGATGATTCTCCACGGAATGCATGAGTGAAAAGACTGAGCATTACTGGCCTTTGAAGTTTGTCAAATTATGTTGTTTATGTACCATTTCTCGGAAAGTGAAATTTGATTAGTTTGAAGTCTTGGAATGCGACAGCTTATAAAATGTATGGTGTATTGTACAAACAAGGCTGAAAATAAGCAGTCTGATAGCTTATAAAATGTATGGTGTATTGTACAAACAAGCCTGAAAATAAGCAGTCTGATAGCTTATAAAATGTATGGTGTATTGTACAAACAAGGCTGAAAATAAGCAGTCTGACAGCTTATAAAATGTATGGTGTATTGTACAAACAAGGCTGAAAATAAGCAGTCTGATAGCTTATAAAATGTATGGTGTATTGTACAAACAAGGCTGAAAATAAGCAGTCTGATAGCTTATAAAATGTATGGTGTATTGTACAAACAAGACTGAAAATAAGCAGTCTGACAGCTTATAAAATGTATGGTGTATTGTACAAACAAGACTGAAAATAAGCAGTCTGACAGCTTATAAAATGTATGGTGTATTGTACAAACAAGACTGAAAATAAGCAGTCTGATAGCTTATAAAATGTATGGTGTATTGTACAAACAAGACTGAAAATAAGCAGTCTGACAGCTTATAAAATGTATGGTGTATTGTACAAACAAGGCTGAAAATAAGCAGTCTGATAGCTTATAAAATGTATAGTGTATTGTACAAACAAGGCTGAAAATAAGCAGTCTGATAGCTTATAAAATGTATGGTGTATTGTACAAACAAGGCTGAAAACAAGCAGTCTGATAGCTTATAAAATGTATGGTGTATTGTACAAACAAGGCTGAAAATAAGCAGTCTGATAGCTTATAAAATGTATGGTGTATTGTACAAACAAGCCTGAAAATAAGCAGTCTGATAGCTTATAAAATGTATGGTGTATTGTACAAACAAGACTGAAAATAAGCAGTCTGATAGCTTATAAAATGTATGGTGTATTGTACAAACAAGACTGAAAATAAGCAGTCTGATAGCTTATAAAATGTATGGTGTATTGTACAAACAAGGCTGAAAATAAGCAGTCTGATAGCTTATAAAATGTATGGTGTATTGTATAAACAAGGCTGAAAATAAGCAGTCTGACAGCTTATAAAATGTATGGTGTATTGTACAAACAAGACTGAAAATAAGCAGTCTGATAGCTTATAAAATGTATGGTGTATTGTACAAACAAGACTGAAAATAAGCAGTCTGATAGCTTATAAAATGTATGGTGTATTGTACAAACAAGGCTGAAAATAAGCAGTCTGATAGCTTATAAAATGTATGGTGTATTGTACAAACAAGACTGAAAATAAGCAGTCTGATAGCTTATAAAATGTATGGTGTATTGTACAAACAAGACTGAAAATAAGCAGTCTGATAGCTTATAAAATGTATGGTGTATTGTACAAACAAGGCTGAAAATAAGCAGTCTGATAGCTTATAAAATGTATGGTGTATTGTATAAACAAGGCTGAAAATAAGCAGTCTGACAGCTTATAAAATGTATGGTGTATTGTACAAACAAGACTGAAAATAAGCAGTCTGACAGCTTATAAAATGTATGGTGTATTGTACAAACAAGACTGAAAATAAGCAGTCTGATAGCTTATAAAATGTATGGTGTATTGTACAAACAAGACTGAAAATAAGCAGTCTGATAGCTTATAAAATGTATGGTGTATTGTACAAACAAGGCTGAAAATAAGCAGTCTGATAGCTTATAAAATGTATGGTGTATTGTACAAACAAGGCTGAAAATAAGCAGTCTGATAGCTTATAAAATGTATGGTGTATTGTACAAACAAGGCTGAAAATAAGCAGTCTGATAGCTTATAAAATGTATGGTGTATTGTAAATGTATGGTGTATTGTACAAACAAGGCTGAAAATAAGCAGTCTGATAGCTTATAAAATGTATGGTGTATTGTACAAACAAGACTGAAAATAAGCAGTCTGACAGCTTATAAAATGTATGGTGTATTGTACAAACAAGACTGAAAATAAGCAGTCTGATATCTTATAAAATGTATGGTGTATTGTACAAACACGCCTGAAAATAAGCAGTCTGATAGCTTATAAAATGTATGGTGTATTGTACAAACAAGACTGAAAATAAGCAGTCTGATAGCTTATAAAATGTATGGTGTATTGTACAAACAAGACTGAAAATAATCAGTCTGATAGCTTATAAAATGTATGGTGTATTGTACAAACAAGACTGAAAATAAGCAGTCTGATAGCTTATAAAATGTATGGTGTATTGTACAAACAAGGCTGAAAATAAGCAGTCTGATAGCTTATAAAATGTATGGTGTATTGTACAAACAAGGCTGAAAATAAGCAGTCTGATAGCTTATAAAATGTATGGTGTATTGTACAAACACGCCTGAAAATAAGCAGTCTGATAGCTTATAAAATGCATGGTGTATTGTACAAACAAGACTGAAAATAAGCAGTCTGATAGCTTATAAAATGTATGGTGTATTGTACAAACACGCCTGAAAATAAGCAGTCTGATAGCTTATAAAATGTATGGTGTATTGTACAAACAAGACTGAAAATAAGCAGTCTGATAGCTTATAAAATGTATGGTGTATTGTACAAACAAGCCTGAAAATAAGCAGTCTGACATTTACAGAATGATGTTCCCAGAGGGTGAATTTGATGATGCTATCCCATACAGTGGGCCAATTTATCCTCTGGGTACTTCTTTCTGTTTAGTTTTGAGACCCTGATTCAGATTGAGGTTCATAGAGGGTGAATTTAGTGATGCTACCCTGCATAGCAGGGTAGCATCACTAAATTTACCCTCTGGGGACCTCATTTTGCAGATGACAGTCTGCTTCTTTTCTGGCTTGTGTACAAATATTTGTGCACATATTCTATTATTTGGCCAACATCCAATGCACAGATTTTAATTGTTTATTTATTTATTTATTTATTGGTGTTTAAGGTCACATACTTATGCACAATGGCTAATCATGACTGTGACAGTTTTACAGGTGGAGGAAGCCGGAGTACCCAGAGAGAATCACCAAGCAACGACGAGCAGCTGCCAGATCCCCAACATCGTAACTCCACACTGCAGCACAGGCAGGGTTAGATTGATTGAAGACATGAGCACCATCGACGTGCAGTACGCCTTAGTACACGGCGTCATCGTGCCCCCATGTGAACAATTAGGGTTAAGTGCCTTGCCCATGGACACAATGCGGGAGCATGAATCTTTTGTTTACAGAAAACAAGATATCAAAATTTGTTATTAATCTATTTCCCCCAATTCTTGAAAAAAATTTCAACAAACCATATCATGTGACCCCTCATCAAAATGAGCTTGACAAGGTCATTCCACTGATGGGGTCACCTAACATGGGGTGTGTTGAATTTTTTTAACTGGTAGAGTGCTAAATTATTTTTTGTCATCAAAATTTGTCGACATGTCTTTGCCTTGTTAAAATTTATGGGAGATTGGCACTCTCCCATAAATTGTAACAAGGCAAATCCTTAAATATCAAATAATTTCACTTCAAAGATAATACGAAGAATTTATTTATTTATTTATTGGTGTTTAAGGTCACATATTTCTGCACAATGGCTAATCATGACCTCGACAGTTTTACAGGTGGAGGAAGTCGGGGTACCCGGAGAGAACCACCGAGCAACGGCGAGCAACTGCCAGCTCCCCAACATACTAACTCCACACAAGCAGGGTCAGCATTGGTTGAAGACAGGTGCACCATGGACGTGCAGTACGCCTCAGTACACAACGCCACCATGCCCCCATGTAGGCAATGAGGGTGAAATGTCTTGCCCAAGGACACAATGTGGTAGCCGAACCAAGGACCTCTCGGCTTGTAGCTTGCACCTATACCTACTGAGCCATGGCACCTCCAGGACCAATCAATCTTATGATACGGGATGTCGTGTATTACAGTTGGTTCATGAGTTTACGTTGAAGGTGGGTATCACAAGTATGGGGGGGGGGAGGGGAGGCTCTCCTGTGACCGCATGAGAGTATGGCATCACGGAGGATCGTATTGTTAATTGGGGTGCCATGTTGTAGCTGGTGAAGGGTGGCAGTAAACGACGTTGAGGGGGCTTAATCTTGTTCGGAGATACTGGAAATCAGGTTCAAGTTGTCCTTCTTTATATGCGCGGGACTGGATACTTCTGTTGGAGTTGTCACTTTCGGCGAGCAACTGTCAGCTCCTCAACATACTAACTCCACACAAACAGGCTTAGCACTGGGTGAAGACAGGTGCACCATCGACATCCAAGGACACAATGCGGTTGCCGCAGGTGGGATTCGAACATAGGACCTCTCAGCTTGTAGCCTGTACCTGTACCTACTGAGCTACCGTGCTCCTCTAATATGAAGTACATCCACTGAATATGAAGTCTTTAACCCCCTGCACACTGATGTCAAAATATCCATACTTGAAGTAGCCATTTTTCCCATAATGCAACTGGGAAGTTAACCAAGTCAATCTTGTTTGGCAGAGCTCATTGAGCTCTGTCAAACAAGATTGAATTGGTTAAATTTCTAGTTGCATTATGGGAAATATTTGCACCCTGAACTTTAGATATTCCGACATCAGTGTGCAGGGGGGTTAAGATTTGTTACCTGCACTTCAGATTAAAGCCCAAATATGGGCTTCCAGCACTCTACCAGTTAATGTTTTTCTACTGCACAATTTGTATATTGTATGGTGGATACAACCAATTCGTAAGGTAAGGGTTAATCATCAGCTAGGTGGAACCGATGCGTGCTGTTGTCTACTCCCAAAAAATAAAAACTGCAAGTGCAATGACAGACCTCAAAATTGAAAGACTGCATGTTTGCAAATTATCCTATTTCAACCCTAAACTTCTCATCAAATAAAACAGATTACGCATACAATTTTTTCAGGATGTCCTCGGGACAGTGATTAATTAAAAATAATTCTAATCTACAGTAAAGATACAGGGGGATGTCTATTTGAAACATTTTTGTTACAAACTAAATTTAGCCAGATACCGAGTAATTTTAACTCATGCCCTGAGATTTTCCTTTAGCACCAAATGCCTGGCAAAATTGCACTAAACCATGCATACCACTTGGCCACTAACAGACTCTTAACATTGTAGAGTGTGCCCTGGTAGAGTGTTGTGTATGGTATAGTATAGTTTAACTAGGAGGTTGGTGCCAAAAGAAAACTCTTGACTGGGGTTTGAACCCACAATATGCAAGTTGCAATAACTTAGGCCTAAAACAAATATTTGTTGGTTTCCGCTAACCCGGCTGACCCTATTTCAAACCGCCGAGTCTAAGTATTTTATGGAAATCGCAAAAAAGTGCGAAAAAAAAACGGTGACATTTTTGCCACTTTCTAAATTGTGCCACATATATTGAAAAAAAAAATTAAGATTTTTGTAAAAAAAGAAACCCTATTTTATATAAAAGCCTATCGAGCCTCGGAACTTCTTCATAACATAATATTCAGCAGTTCTCTTATTCTGAATTACGCACTTGCAAGCCTCATTTTATCACAAGGTCAAAAAGTGTTAAAATTAGCACACCTCATGCACTTGAAAAAAATTGCATTTTTAAGTGATTGTGGTAATGGACTGGTTAAGTAACATCGTATTTGTCTTGGCCAAGAAAGCACAAATGACTTGCTTTTGTTTATTTGAGGACAATAAAGTTCCCTGCGCTGGTCTTGTATGAAACACTTTTGAGCACACTATTTTGAAGGCATAATGCTATCATGTCATACAGTTAAAACTAGAAGTCCTGTCATGAAATGCGTACAAATAGCACATAGATATGCGCGTTAATCTACACGTTATGAGCATAGTAAGGCTATCAAATTCTGTACATATTGCCTGTGCACAGCAATGTTTCAGCCAATGGACCTCCAGATAACCCGGAGGTCCATTGGCAGAAACAATGCCTGTGTTTGCTATGAGTAACAAGGAGAGCCTGCCGTGCTTTGGATGCCATTCGATATGGCAACTGCGCACAATTCCTACGCGCAATTATGCCAAGATAAGTGCACAGTTCGTGACAGGACTTCTAGTTTTAACTGTAAGCATGTGCAAACAGCCAATCACTTTAAAGTACAAGTGTCAATTTACAGGGAATCCCTTGGCATTTCCCAAGGAAAACTTCCAGGTTTTAAATAGCAGGCATGCAGAAACGTTTCATGGTCTGCGAGGGTAGACAGGGTGGTAAAAAGAAAGACCCAAATTTAAACCAACATTAATCCACACTGGTGAAGTAAAATCACTTCTTGTAAAACGTGATATTAAAGCAAGTTGAAATTTGTATACCGCCTTACCGGGATAAAACCAACTTTTCCAGGTACAGCTTATGATTTAAATCATCAGTATCGGTGACGGTATTGACAATTTTAACGATTTTAGTCGGTATACTGTAAAACCACACAGCACTACAAAGGGTCCTATTTTATGTTGAAAAAGATATAAACTGAGGTAAAGGAACTGCATTCTAGAAAAAAATAAAAAATAAAAAGTTTTTCCGACCCTATTTTCTTTCATCCCGTTAGGGAAACAAACATATATATTTTTTAGGCCTTAGCGTCCTTTCTTGATTCTACAGTACTCTGGAAATTTGATGGAGACATGTGTTCACTGAATTCCTACGAAGTGTAGTATTTGACCTTTTTGTCCAACCATCAAAAAACTTTATATTTTAAAAACAATTAAGAGAGCACAGCACTGAATGATATTGCGGAAGTTGCCTGGAGTGTATGCAGTTCTATTTTTGTGTGAAACTCTGATGATGAGTTTCATACATTTCATACCGAAAAAATATGACTTTTGAGTTTTGTCCCGTCGTTTAACCCATTCATTCTTTTGTACGTCTTAAGATGGAAGAAATCAAACAGCACGTTGATACTTTGTGGTCATTTGTTTTGCTATTATTTTTCGATTTTTTAATGTTTTAACCTCAAAATTCTATTTTCTCCCGAATAGTGCTCAGTGATAACCATTGAGCCAAATGTTATCGCAGCTTAAAATACTAATATAATCCTGCTGTCAAGTCTTCTTAACTGGTTGAGTGCTAGAAGCCACTATCACAGGGTTCCTGCACCTGACCTGACATGAAATTCCAGGCTTTTCCAGGCCATATACACCCCAAATTCAAGGAGTTTCAAGGCTAATAGAAAGTTAAATTCAAGGTTTTTCCAGGCTTATCGTAGTTGAACCACTCGAACCGTCTCAGACGTATTTCAATTTTTCTCAACTCGGCGCGCAATGCTTCATTTTTCAAGGCTTTTCCAGGCCCAGGTAGCCAAATCAAGGCTTTTCAAGGCCTTGAATTTCATTTTTGAAATTCCAGGCTTTTCAAGGTCCGTGGGAACCCTGTATCAGGGCTTTCAAAAAATGAGAATACCAGAACAAAAGCCAACACTCTCCTTGCTTATATTTCATATTCAGTCAAACACAAATAATATTTTGTTTATATAAATGTGTTTTATTACAAATTACTGGAGAGTGCCTGTTTTGAATAACAAATCCCAAAAAATCTAGCTCTCAACCAGATAATCACTGATGTGAAAAATATCTTGTTATTTGAACTTTCCGACGTTTCACGCCGCATTTTGAAAAACGTTGAAGAAACTGAATTCCCAGTGATGTTTGAACGTCAGGATAATTAAAGTCTCAAAGGGTTAAATAAACAGCTATTATTGAATGTTCAAAAAAAATCTTCTGATTGAAGATTATTTTTGGAGTATTCACTCTGTCAAATATCGTATTGCTTTTAACGGGAGCGCGGTGACTCAGTGGTAGACTGTTGGACTTCTATGCTAGAGGTCCAGAGTTCAATCCCCGTCCGGGATGATCCACGTTGTGTCCTTGGGCAAGGCACTTTATCCCGGTTGCCTACATGGGGGCCCGATGACACCGTGTACTAAGGCGTAGTGCACGTCGATGGTGCGCATATCTTCAACCGCTGTAACCCTGATTGAGTGGAGCTTGAACAGAGTTAGAATGTTGAGGAGGTGACAGTTGCTCATCGATACTCGTGGTTCTCTCCAGGTACACAAGTTTCCTCCAACCGTAAAACAGTCAGCGGTCACGATTAGGCATTGTGTATAAGTATGTGACCTTAAACATCAATAAATAATAATAATAATATTGCTTTTAACAACATAATTCAAGGCTTTATGGGAATCGCTATGTTTTGAATGAGAAAACTTGTATCAAGCCAAGATCAGTGCTGGAAATGAACAAAACTGACGGTGCAGTTTTAATCTCTCGTGAAATCAGAGACAGGAGTAAATTGCACCCGTAAAATGTTGGTATATGAATTCTGCCTTTCACCAAACACCAGAAACTTAAAATGTATAAGGACCTGATGAACAATGAGAGTAATGTGCAGCTTTCTCAAAACAACACACATTTATATGCCCACACAGTATATTAGTGCACTACAATATTTTTCAACAAGTGCGTTTTTTAGCTCTCGTAAAATAGAAAACATGGGTGCTGACGGGAGCAGTTGCACTCGCACCCTGTCATTTCCAGGACTGAAGAGGGTGTTCATGTTAGGTATTGCGGCAAGCCCTTTAGGGCGAGTCACAATACATAATAGGAATACCGTTGAGGTTTGATACATGTTTCTCGATCAACACACAGTGGTGATGACAAATTTATCTTAACTATCCTGAAAACCCACTTGGTGGCAGGCCTGAAAATAAGCAGTCTGACATTTGCAAAATGAGGTCCCCAGAGGGTGAATTTGATGATGCTATCCCATACAGTGGGCCAATTTATCCTCTGGGTACCTCTTTCTGTTTAGTTTTGAGACCCTGATTCAGACTGAGGGTAACAGAGGGTAAATTTAGTGATGCTACCCTGCTGTGCAGGGTAGCATCACTAAATTCACCCTCTGGGGACCTCATTTTGCAGATGACAGTCTGCTTATTTTCTGGCTTGCTTGGTGGTAATAACCAATTTATCTTACAATATTCCTCCCTTTCTTGTTCACATATATTTTGACAACCATTCAGCATTCATGAATTGATTTTTTTATGGATCATCATGATGTCATTGTATTATGTTCTAGTACTGTGCATGACATAATCTGTATTCATTGTTCTATTTGTACTATAACCACCAAAGCTTATAGTAGTGTTTCAGCTGTGTGTTTCTTTGATTTATTTTTTGGCTTTTTTGGCTTTAATGCATTTTAGTTCTATATAAGAATATCATTATGGCAAACCCTATCCAGCCTAATTCATTTTGCTGAGTTGAATTTGGGAGAATCCATTTGGATTCCAGCGAAAATGGTAGCGACAATCCATACTGGCTAGGTAGTGTCCCAGGATCCCTTGAGCCCACCTTGGTTGAACCCCTGCTGTATACTGATAACACATGTTAACCCTTTATCCAACACAGCTTTTTGATTTTTAAAACAACAACTAAATTTCATATTTGAAAAAAAAATAAACAGTATTTACCAATAAAACCTTACAAATATGGATGTCATTGGAACCGGCTCATTGGAACCAGCCATATTTGTACAATTTTATTGACAAAGAGTCGGGAAATTTCAGGTCATCTTAGCATTGTATTGGTTAATTTGCTGCCGCTTTGTTAGGAAAGAGTTAAATTGACTCAATTGTTTTCACACAAATCCTAGCAGAGGTACAGCGAGAATCTACCTGGATTCTCACTGGTTTTATTGCACGAATCTTTGCATGAATCAATTCTCGGATTCTTGTCGAAATATAAGCCCTGAATTATTATCAAAATGGTGACCTCAACATGTGTAATCAATTTTTAATGAGTGCAGGTAAAAATTATCTTTTCTAAATAGAATGATTGAACATGCTCGCAGAAGATACTGTGGCTGATACTAATTTCTATCAGTCTAGACATTTTAGCACGTATTGATTGATGGTAAGATAAATATATGTTATGATGACCATGTGCATGTCCTGTAATTTGTATCAAATTTCAAAGTCTTGTTTACAATCAGATCACAACGAGCCCGTCAGGACGAGTTGTGATCCAATTGTAAACACAACCGAGAATCTGATACAAATTACAGGACGTGCACATGGTCGTAATAATACATTTACCTAACAATCTTGTTATATGACTCCCACATTGTGTCCTTGGGCGAGGCAATTAACCCAATTGTCCACATGGGGGCATGATGACGTCGTGTACTAAGGTGTACTGCACGTCGCTGGTACGCATGTCTTCAACCAATCTAACCCTGCCTGAGCTACAGTGCAGAGTTACGATGTTGGGGAGTTGGCAGCTGCTCGTCGTTGCTCGGTGGTTCTCTCCGGGTACTCCGGCTTCTTCCATCCGTAAAACTGTCATGATCATGATTAGCCATTGTGCATAAGTATATGACCTTAAAACACCAATAAATAAATAAATAATCATGTTACATAAAACCTGTTTCCCCCATTTTTCAGTTTAAATTGGGTTGAAATTGGTCAAAGTTTGAATTTCAGGAACTATATTATAATAATGCATACATGTATTAGTGCGGTGTTTACCGGAAATTGAATCTGTCTGATACAAAATCAGAATGGGAGGGGGGGGAGGGGGGGGGGGGGGGGGTAAATGCGTGGGCTGATACAATTGTTTTTTTCCGAGTTTTGGGGTGCAAATTAAGTTGATTGTTAAATAAATTAAAATACAGGCACTCGTGGATCAGCACACAAAATTTCGAGCGAAAGTTAGCAAATATTCTTGGCCTGTAGTTCTGAACTGGAATATTCATTTACTAATTTTTAACATAATGGAAAGAGCGGAAGTTTTTGGAGTAATATTTTCAAGCATAAAGTCAATGCTTCATAAATCAATGATGTTATAATGCAACTGAAGTCAAACTGAATATCTGATACTGCCATGCTGTAGCGAATAGAACAAACTTCAAAACTTGCTCGATTTTTTTAACAGAAAACTTCATCGATTTTTGCTGATAAATGAACTGACAATTACTAAATTGGTCGATTGAGATGGATATCAAAATCTTATTGCATGTTTGATGAACAAGGATAATATTAACTGGTAGAGTGCTAAATTATTTTTGGCCATCAAATCTTGTACACGTGTCTTTGCCTTGTTACAATTTATGGGAGAGTGCCTCTAGGCACTCTCCCATAAATTGTAACAAGGCAAACCCTTACAGACTAAATAATATCACTTCAAAGATAATACAAAGCACATCCACTGAATATGAGCCTTCAAGTTGTGGCACCTCCACTTCAAAATGAAGACAAAATATGGGCTTCCAGCACTCTACCAGTTAAATGAAAATGTTTTGGTGAAAACAATAGATGGGTTCTGCATTTTTGAGCACTCAGAAGTGATGCAGGCATGTAATGTTTGTTACTATAAAATATCTGGGCATGAGTGAATGAAATCTATCTGTGCTTGTCCATGGTAAAACTCTTCATTCAAATGTTTACATAATCTTTATTTTAGTAATAAACAGAGATTGCAGTGCAATGAGAGGGAACAACAAAATTGGATAAATCATCAAAACAGATGTAATGATTTCTCATTGCAATGCACAAACAACAATAAATAAAATTATTGCCTGTTGTTTATCTCTCTTGAATTCTATTAGAATCACAAAACCACACACGAGAAACAGCATAGCCAGCATGTTTGATAATTAACTCTTGTTTGCTGCTGTTAGAAACTCCTGTACTGTACTCTATAAAGTTGACGAAATTAAACCATGTTTTTCGGACAGTATATATATTAATATATTGGGGTTTAACAACACTTTTGACAGCCAGGGTCACCTCGTGTCAGTCAGTTTTATGGGTGGAGGAAGCTGGAGTACCTGGAGAGAACCACCGAGCAATGTCGAGAAACTTCCAGAATACACAACGTACTACAGTACAGTTAAAACTAGAAGTCCTGTCATGGAATGCGCACAAATAGCACGTCGATCTGCACGTTAATCAACACGTTATGACCATAGTATGGCTCTCAAATTCTTTATATACGGCCTGTGGCCTGTGCACAAGCAATGTTTCAGCGAATGGACCTCGTAACCCGGAGGTCCATTGGCAGAAACATTGCCTGTGTTTGTATGAGTAACCAGGAGACCCTATCATGCTTTGGATGCCATTTGATATCGCAATTACGCGCAATTCCTACGCGCAATTAAGCTTATATAAGCGCACAGTTCATGACAGGACTTCTAGTTTTAACTGTACATGGAGAGTGTATTATCACTAAATCACTCGCAGAGTGAAGATTCTACCCAAGCAATAATTGCAAATTTGTTACAAAGCGTAACCAGCACAAGCAAAGTTTCAGTCAATGGACCTCCGGGTTAAACCCGGAGGTCCATTGGCTGAAACACTGCTTGCGATTTTTGTCGAGATGTATACAATTGGAACGTTGTAGCTTGAGTGATAACTCCACTCTGCAGGTGATTTAATTACAATCCACTCTCCACGTACTGTAACTCCATAAAAGCAGGGTTAGCACTGAGACAAGTGCATCATCGATGTGCAGTATGCCTTAGTACATAGCACCACCAGGCCCCATGTGGGCAATTGGGATTAAGTGACTTGCCCAAGGACACAATGCACTTACCCTCGGCGGTGTTTGAACCGTGGGCCTTTTGATTTGATGTTCAATGCTGTAACCACGGAGCCTCTGTACTCCCTTTTCTGACAATAAATGATGATGACACATGGAAACATTCCCATGCAGTGGGACCGATTTAACCCTTTACCCAACGAATCGCCCGCATCCGCCCGCGTAATATGCAAATTCAGCAGTTGAAAAAATATTATTTTTCAAAAAATTTCAACAAAACCATATCAAGTGAACCCTCGTTGGAACGAGCTCGTCGTGCTCGTTCCAACAAGGGGTCACATGATATGGCTATTTCCATTGAAATCAGAATAAACTGGACCATAGAAAAACATTGGAACTCAAGGGACAATTTTCAGGTATCACTAGAGATTCAAACTGTAATTGCGTTTCATGATTTGTAGAAAATTCCAGTGAAATTTTGCTTCTATTTAAAAATAGTTTGGCAACGATTTCCGTTCCACACATATGTGCGGAACAGATTTTTATTTTCCGCATGGTTTAGTATTGCTGTAGATGGGGATTTCATAGAACAGGTGTGTAATAAATAGAATTCTGGTTAAACTTCAAGTCCTCATAGAGCAACAAACTGTACATATTATACTACTCTGCAAAAGTTGTCTCAAGTGTATTGTTTATTGAGAACTCTATTGGTAAGAAGCATTTATCTCTACAGACACCCCAACAATAGTGTAGAAACATTGCTAAGTCAACTGCAGCTGTGTACATATGTACATTGTAGTTATTTATGAAAAATTAATCTGAAGACTTACTTGTAAGGGTTGAGTGCTCAAAATAAATTTTTTTCTTTACGTTGCAAAATGCTACACATTTCCAAAAAATGAATAGCATTTTGTAAAAATTACTATTTTTGTATACCAGAGTTATGTTATGCTGTTTTGTATTGAATTTTTTTAAGTAGATAGAATAGTTTCCATCCATTTCTGGGCATGTCCAAATGATCTGCAACACATGAAACATTTACTATGTTTTTTTTTTAACTGAACTGCCTTTAAGGGTTGCATGGACTTGGATATTTTAAAATGGCGTCTTGGTTGTTTAATAGAGTTCTCAAAATGGAAGTTGGGATTTTTAATTTGATAGGCTTGAAGTTATTTTTAATGGACATTTTATGCAAAATGTTGTAAAAACAGGAAGAATTTAAACCAATAGAATTCATCTTACATATGAAGTTGCTAATGATGCTTGATGACGAGTTAATCTGAGTTATGCCTGGAATGTTCCACAATCAGAAGTAAAGCATCAGTGAACTAGTTTTCAAATTTGTTTACAAATTTTCATTTACATTTTGCGATACAAGATAATCAACTGCAGATATACATAATTGAACATTGTGTAGCTTTTTGCAAGTTTTGCATAGCAAAAAGCGACGCGACACCGCTTATTTTGAGCCCTGTAAGGGTTAACTGAATACTCTGGTCAATTGGGGTTTTTTATGGTTAATTCAATTGATACTATCTACAGTATTAATATTTTATTTTCTTGATTCAATTTCTTTTAACTGACTTCTTACAAGTATCAAATTTTATCATACGACTCGTCCGTTTTGTTCACGTTAAAACATTTGATATTTTGTTTTCATATTAATCAGTGATAAATAAAGCCTTCCGTCAATTTCATTGGTCAATTTCAAAACTAGACAATTTGATTGGCTGAACAAAATACAACTGGGCCACATTTTCATAATTTGCATAATTAGTGTTGGGAGCTTTCATTGGTCAATTTCAAAACTGGACAATTTGAGTGCTAAACAAAATACAACTGGGTCACATTTGCATAATTTCAGTAGGGAGAATTTACATTATCTGTCCTACTTAGGGTGGGTTATATTGTATTAATCTTTTACCTACAAGAAAAAAGTTCCGCCATGCAGGTCTACCAGCATACCAAAGGAGATCCAAATCCAACAGATGGCTTTGAAATTACATTTGCATGGCCAGATGGATGAACAGGCAGAATGATGGACGGAGGGCTTCACCAGATACCCCCGAATCCTCATTTGGAGGTCGGGGGGATAATATCAGTCATATCATAACAACTTTTCATGGATTAGTTGTTATTGCCACTTTACCTGCATCACATCTTGAAGTGATATTTATTTATTTATTTATTTGAGTTTAACGACATTTTCGACAGCTACAGCCTACAACCACCTCATGTAGTTTTACAGGTGGAGGAAGCCGGATTACCCTGGAGAAAACCAACCAGCAATGGCGAGCAACTGTCAGGCTCCCCAATGTACAAACTCCACTCAAGCAAGGTTAGCATTGGTTGAAGACAAGTGCACCATCGACGTGCATTACTCCTTAGTACACAGCGCCACCGTACCCCCATGTGTACAATCAGGATAAAGTGCCTTGTCCAAGGACACTACACAGTTATCCCTGGCAGAGTACTGAAGTGATATAACACTATCTAATGGCGTCAACTATGGAGTTGCCACAAAGTTCCATTCTTTCAGGTTGGGATGTAAAATGGCTGCCCTTAGTTCACTTTCATGTACAGGCTAAAGATCTCTCAATAAATGTGAGCCTATAAAGTTATCATGGTCATACTATGTAAAATGTTTCATGAAGCAAAGGAAAAATGAAAATTTGAAATGTAGAATTTGGTCACCATTCCCTTACAATCAACAAGCTTAAACTTTGCTGACAAAGGATATTCCTGTCCAGTACAGATTTCTATTTCCATTGAAATCAGAATAATTTGAGCACTTTTATTCAAAATTGTCCCCTGTAAACTGAATGGATTTTTTTTACCAATTATTTCTGGAGTTAAATTTAGATGAATTTTCCATAAAATCAAGCCATGACTGCTTTACAGCAGCCATGACTAGATTTAATGAAAAATAACCTGAAAATACCCCCAGTGGGTTAAGAGTTAATCTTCTAAAAATTGATGTCATAATACCCAACATTCAAACTGCAAATATTTCCCATAATGAAACTTTAACCACTTCAATCTTATTTGGATGAACCTGTTGAGCTTTGTTAAATAAGATAGAATTAGTCAGATTCCCAGTTGCATTGTGGGAACAAGAGCACTGCCAGGCATGGCTAAATACGCCTGTTAGCCATTTTGAATTGTACCAACTTTGGTTGAGATCAAATAATCCAAACTGGAGTTATCGGTCGGAAACGAAAAATGTTAATCGACGGCCGAATTCTAACTAAGTTGAAAAAGGGTTGTAACTTGTGTAAAAATAACTGGACGGAACCCCTAATCGAACTTGGCCTGTATTACTAGCTGGGTAATATACAAACCAACTTTGGATGAGATCATTTAATCGAAATTGGATTTATCGGTCAGAAACCAAAAATGCTAATAGACAGTCAATTTCTAAGTCAAAAAAGGGTCGTAACTCATGCAAAAATAATTGGACAGAACCCATATTCGAACCTGGCGTATATTTCTAGCTGGGTACAAAGACATACCAGCTTTGAGATCAAATAATCCAAACTGGAGTTATCGGTTGGAAACCAAAAATGTTAACAGACGGACGGATGGCCAGACATATTGATTACATGATACAACCATTTTTTCAAACAGGCATAAAAAAACTTGCTGCTTGAAATTTTGGTGTTTTGACATCAGTGTGCAGACGTTTAACCCTTTACCTAATGAATCGCCCGCATCCGCCATGTAATTTGTAAATTGAGCAGTTAAAAAAAAATTAATTTTTCAAAATATTTCAACAAGGGCATATCATGTGACTCCTCATTGGAATTGAGCCCTAAAGGGTTATTGAATTATTTTCATATAATCATTCAATCCATTACTTATTGTAACAGCCATATCCGACAAGCACTATTTACAAGAAGTGCATTTCAAATTCCTACAATTTTGGCTTCTAAACTTAGCATATGACTCCTCATTGGAATGAGCTTGTCCAATGAGCGGTCAAAAGCAACAAGTGAATATTTGAGACAAAAAAAAATGAATTTTTTTGTTACTGAGAAATTTGTTGGCATGTACCATGCGAGATTTGTGTAAGATAAAGGATTAAAAGGACAAGAAACCAAGATGTAGTCTTCAAATTTTGCAAAATCCATTTATCATTTACCTGGTCTGAGCTTTGGTAACTTATCGTTTATTTTCCTGTACTTGATTCAGATAACCCTTTAGGTAACCTAAATATATATGTATCGCAACTATGCTGATATATGAACTGTTGTATCATAGTCAAGTTCTTGCTCCTATGGGCAATATCCTAGTGAATAGAGGTGAATCATGAATCCTTAGGAATAATAATGAGACTGTGTTGCAGCAAATCAGATACAAACAAGTGTTTGACCACCGAGGTGGTATTAGTCCCCTACGGCGCTTTTGTGACATAAGGTGTTTTTGTCACAGAAGACACTAGAGTAAATAAGTATCTTGGATTTTGAAAAAAAAATATTGAGCGTGCATAATCCCCTCACAACCCTTTATCCATGTACCATATATGAAAGGTGTAGTTTGAACCATGTTGGAGGGAGGGGTGGTAACATAAAACAGAGAAAAAAGCTTAAAAAACACAACAAAAATGGCCACCATTCTGCCATCTTGGATTTTGAAAAATAAATATTGACTGCGATCATCCCCTCAGAACCATTTATCCATGTACCAAATATGAAAGGTGTAGCTTGAAGCATATTAGAGGGAGAGGTGGTAACATAAAAACAGACAGAAAGACAGACAGACGGACAGACAGATGTTAGATTTTGAAAAAAAAATATTGGGCGTGCATAATCCCCTCACAACCCTTTTATCCATGTACCATATATGAAAAGTGCAGCTTGAACCATGTTGGAGTGAGGGGTGGTAACATAAAATAGAGAAAAAAGCTTAAAAAACACTACAAAAATGGCCGCCATGCTGCCATCTTGCATTTTGAAAAAAAAATATTGAACGTGCATCATCCCCTCCCAACCCTCTATCCATGTGCCAAATATGCAAAGTTTAGCTTGAACCATGTTGGTGGGAGGGGTGGTAACATGAAAATAGAGAAAAAAAGCTTAAAAAACACAACAAAAATGGTCACCATTCCGCCATCTCGGATTTTGAAAAAAAAATTTTGAGCGTCCATCATTCCCTCAGAACCATTTATCCATGTACCAAATATGAAAGGTGTAGCTTGAACCGTGTTGGTGGGAGGGGTGGTAACATGAAAATAGTGAAAAAAAAGCTTAAAAAACACAACAAAAATGGCCACCATTCTGCCATCTTGGATTTTGAAAAAAAAATTTTGAGCGTGCATCATCCCCACAGAACCATTTATCCATGTACCAAATATGAAAAGTGTAGCTTGAACCATGTTGGTGGGAGGGGTGGTAACATGAAAATAGAGAAAAAAAGCTTAAAAAACACAACAAAAATGGCCGCCATTCCACCATCTTGGATTTTGAAAAAAAAATTTGAGCGTGCATCATCCCCTCAGAACCATTTATCCATGTACCAAATATGAAAGGTGTAGCTTAAAGCATGTTGGAGGGGGAGGTGGTAACATAAAAAACAGACAGACAGACAGGCAGAAGGACAGACGGACAGACGGATGGAGTGCAATCCTATAGTCCCCTTACGGTTCCCGTAGGGGACTAATTAGTTGCAATTATAGCCTAATCTTGGCATGGGCTAGCATGCTGCCGAAGAGTATTGCATCCATAATCACCATTTGTGACAGAGACACAAATTATTGCAATTTCCTGATTTTGTATCTATGCTACATCTTAAGATGATCAACAATTTAAAATGATGTTGAGCATCAACCAATCATCAGCAGAGATGTTTGCATCTGCCTGAAGAATAATTGGCCAACAGAGCAGCTACACTTCAGGCAGATGCAAACACCTGTGCAGCTGATGATTTGTTGAT
Organism: Pictodentalium vernedei; assembly: GCA_031216915.1. Taxonomy (NCBI): domain Eukaryota; kingdom Metazoa; phylum Mollusca; class Scaphopoda; order Dentaliida; family Dentaliidae; genus Pictodentalium; species Pictodentalium vernedei. Next base: position 509,827,390 of record CM062294.1, on the reverse strand, counting down.
GCTCAACATCATTCAACCATTCATTCGAACTGGATCATTCAACTTGGTGAAAATTTTGTGCGACAATTTTGTGCGACCCGATTTTCATTTGCATTTTTTTTTTCATTTTAGGTGACTTCCACGTGACCCAGACGGGTGTTCACCTCAAATCGACAGGCCTGGTTTTACTTTTACCAAAAAAGTGAAACTGATCTAGCACAGAAAATAAGCAATGCTCCACTTCCAAGGGTTCCCAGGGAGAAGTGAAATTTTAATTTCCACTCATGACAGCTACTTTGGCAAATATACAGTTGGGATAGAAATAGGTTGCCCAAAGACATTTTCCTTCCACCATTTCTCCATTTACAAAAATTCCCACTCAATTTTTATTATTTTTTCTATATTTGCCTTCAAAAATTGGCTTATGCCCTCCCAAAGAAATGAGCTCATGAAACTTGTTCTAAAAAACAGAGGTGATAAACTACTGGTAGATTTTTCACCCAAACAATTAATTTTTTTGTAATTCAAGAAATTTGTTGGCATGTATCGTCTACTAGTCATTTTAGGCAAAGAGTCAAAAACAAGAACTCTAGATGTTGTCTACAAGATCCTGTTTTACCATCAATGTCAAATTGGTCTCAACACATCAAACAAGCAATGCTCTAGTTGCTGCAAAGTAGGGCTGTAATGATTCATCGCAATTTCAATGCATCGCGATACATTTGTTCATGATATGTGTATCGTATCATTTCATGTGTGTCGCGATACAAAACGATACACTTCCAGGTCGGCATGATGTAGTAAGAAGTTGCATTTTCAGGCCCAACAAGTCTATTTTGCGCTTTTCCAACTTATAATTCCACTTCTTCAATTGTATTTCAGTAAAATATCAACTTTGTGTAAATTATAAGCATAGTTTGAGACAACAGACCTCTCACCTCTGAGTTGAACCCAAACTCCCAGAGGTCCATTGGCTGAAACTCATTTGTCTTTCTCAAGCACTAAAAAAGAAATTAGATGTTACTGGTCAAATGAAAGTTGGACTCTGTGCAGTTTGTGGGCCTTTTATTACTGATAATTCACTCTCAATGTACTGCATGTAACGTATCGTGAAAATTTTTTATCTCACAATCAACATGTATTTTGTCTGTATTAACTCTGCAACTGTCGTGTATCCGACCCCCTGATACAGATGTTTGTATCAGGGGGTCGGATACAAGCACGTTCCTTTCGCGAGAGTTCCATTTTTTTTCTTTTTGTTCATCCGTACGAATAGTTTGTTATATATTCGTCTACATTCTTGACTTATCCCCAATATATTGTAAGATAAAATGATTATTACCATTATGTGGATGTACAAAATATGTATCCGTGTCTCGCTCCGGGTTCTAAGGGTAGATCACGATGAGTCTTTGACTCGTCGTGATCTGCCCTTAGGACCCGGAGCTCGACTCGGATACATATTTTATACATCCACATAATGGTAATAATCTCTATGTATCGGGAAAAAAAATTGCGATATATGTCGTATCGTGAGTGAGGCATATCGTTGCAGCCCTACTGCAAAGGGTTCTCAGGAAGAAGCAAAACTTTGATTTCCACTCATGACAGCTACTTTGGCAAATAAAATACAGTTGGGATAGAAATAGGTTGCCCAAAGACATTTTCCTTCCACCATTTCTCCATTTACAAAAATTCTCACTCAATTTTCATTATTTTTTCTACATTTGCCTTCAAAACTTGGCTTATAACCTCCCACAGAAATGAGCTCATGAAGCTTGTTCTAAACAGGGGTGATAAACTACTTGTAGATTTTTCACACAAAAAATTAATTTTTTTTGTAATTCAAGAAATTTGTTGGCATGTATCGTCTACTAGTCATTTTAGGCAAAGAGTCAAAAACAAGAACTCCAGATGTTGTCTACACGATCCTGTTTTACCATTAAAGTCAAATTGGTCTCAACACATCAAACAAGCAATGCTCTAGTTGCTGCAAAGGGTTATCAGGAAGAAGCTAAACTTAGATTTTCACTCAGGACAGCTCTTTCAGCAGACAGTTAAGATAAAAATAAATGGCCCAGAGACTTTTTCTTTCCATCATTTGTTTGTTTATAAAAGGGATGGTTTCTTGTGCAAGGTATGTGTGTGCAGCATTCCATGATTATATGTATGGCCATTTTTTTTGTTGCAGCTGTTAAAAACTCATCAGTGCACAAACATCTGCTGCAGTATTACTACAACTCCATGTACAAAATGCACATTCTTCACAATCTGAACAAACTGCTTTCATTCACACTTAACCCTTTAAAATGGTGAGGCCGTTTTTCAGGTTCAGGAACATGATACATATTACAGTACTTGGAGTCTGTGCCATGCGAGAGGAGCAATTTTTAGCCCTCCTGCATTTTTAAGAATGCCGAGTCTGCCATCATTGAAATCAAAAGCTTCAAAAGTGATGTCACTGGAATGCCAGCAGTTTCAGCTCGATTCAGTATGTTAACCATTCGCTGACATGAGCTAACTCTGGTTTTTCGGAAAATATACACTTTTTGTTACTCTTTCCTATATGCAATTCGTTTCCCTCTATGACCAGTCGGTAGAACAGAAAATGTTTACACATGAGCAGTATATAGATTTTGATGACATCATATGGATCATCCTGGAGGGATATGGGAGTGGGATGGGTAAATCTCACCCTTGGGGGAAAATATTGACCCAGACACTTGACAAGCCTCGTGTCTGGGTCAAATACAGTATGTGTAGAGTTTATTACCACTAAATCACCCACAGAGGGGAGATTCCACCCAAGCAATAGTTGAAAATTTGTTGCAAAGCATAACAAGCACAAGCAAAGTTATATCCAATGGACTGCCGGGTTAAACCCCCAGAGGTCCATTGGCTGAAACATTACTTGTGTTTTTTGACCATGTGTACAGAATTTGAAGGTGATACTTTGGGTGGTAACTCCACTCTACAAATGATTTTGTCACAATCCACTCTCCACGTACTGTAATTTCATTAACCCTTTACCCAACGAATCGCCCGCATCCACCCATGTAATCTCCAAATTCAGCAGCTGAATATTATTTTTTCAGAAAATTTCAACAAAACTATATCATGTGACCCCTCTTTGGAATGAGCTCGTCGATATGGTTTTGTTGAAATTTTTTTTTAAAATTTATAAAATGATATTTCAAATAATAAATTTTGAAATCTTCTGCGTTGGGTAAAGGGTTAAGTATGATGGATGCCAAGTGCATGGGTAGGGTAGCACAATCAATATTTTCAACATGAGCCTAAAGGCAGCACATTGAAAATATTGATTGGCCTTCCCCCTTCCCCCAAATAATGAATATGAACTCTTCCAATTGCTGCCATTCAACTGACTTGGACGATACCACCAAAGTTCAAGGGGTTAACATTAGTTTCATTCCAAATTTTTTAACTTCTATGTTTCATTCATTCTTTTCTTTTTTGATTACAGTGATTAGAATCAGCACAGCCGTCTCAAATTTATTAATTGCTGAGTGCTACATTATTTTTTAACCCTTTACTTAATATGAAAAGCAGAAGACATTTGCAAACAAAATTCTTGAATAACTAATTTTTTGTCTCAAAAACATAGGTTACGATCCCTCATTGGAACGAGCTCGATATAATGAAAATTAATTGGCAATTTTTTAGAATAGCGCTGGCCGGTTTTGGCCGTTGAGTTGGGTAAAGGGTTAAAGGTGATTTGAAACGTGGGTATTTTTTTTTTAAAGATACCACACTACAAGCAAGAGTAGCCTTAGTTTAGCAAGATTTTGTTCATTATTGTTTTGTTACAATTTACTGTCAGGTGCCAGAAAACACTCTCCAATAAATTGCAACAGTTTTATATAAAATGTTTTTCTTCTACTGCTGATCAAACATCAAGCTATTGCATATATTATAAAGCCACTAAAGTGGCTTCCAGCACTTTTCAATCGAACCATGATACTGGGTTCTAGCACTCAACCAGTTAACAAACTCCTGCCCAACGACTAGATGAAACTGACCATTTATTTATTTATTTATTTATTTATTTATTTATTTATTTATTTATTTATAAGGTCACACACCTATTTCTATGCTATGGCTAATTGTGACCATAGTCATGATTATCGTGACCTGCTTAACTGGTTGAGTGCTAGAAGCTACTGTCAGGACTTTAAAAAAAAATTAGGCTACCAGAGCAAAAGCCAACATTTTCCTTGCTTATGTTTCATATTCAAACGCAAATAATATTTTGTTTATATAAATTTGTTTTATCATAAATTATTGAAGAGTGCCTTTGGGCATGGTGCATGTGGGCATGGTGCCTGTGGGTGTGGTGCCTGTGGACATGATGCCTGTGGGTATGGTGCCTGTGGGTGTGGTGCCTGTGGGTGTGGAGTCTGTGGGCATGGTGCCTGTGGGCACTCTTCAATAATTTGTAATAAAACAAATTTTGATGAACATATTCAGACCACCAAAAATAATGTGGCCCTCAACCAGTTAACTTCCAACATGGAGATGAAGTCAAGTTCAGTCAATTGTTTATACCCCTGTTACCCATTTTAGAGGACTTCCATCCCAAGCATTGGTGGCTGGGTCCTATTTTACCAATAAAACAGAGTTTGTTTACCACAGCACTCTCCAATAAATTGCAACCAAACAATTTTAAATAAGCAATTTTTCTTCTACTTTGAGCGAGCATCAATCTAATCCATAGAGTGTAAAGCCACTAAAGTGGATTCCAGCACTTTTCAATAGAGCCATGATAGTGGCTTCTAGCACTCAACCAGTTAACTGGTAGAGTGCTGGAAGCCCATATTTGGGCTTTATTCTAAATGGTAGGTACTGTAACATAAAAGCTTCATATTCTGTGAACGTGCTTCATATTATCTTAAAAGTGAAATTATTTAGTCTGTGTGGATTTTCCTTGATACAATTTATGGGAGAGTGCCCTTTGGCACTCTCCCATAAATTATAACAAGGCAAAGACATGTGAACAAATTCTGATGACCAAAAATAACTTAGCACTCTACCAGTTAAAGAAACCTGAGAGATACTGGAGTGCTATGACAACTCTTGTCAGATAAATATTGTTAATGCAAAGTTTCTATGGGAGAAAAGTCAGTAAGAAAAGATCCAAAGTAATCCATCATTTAAATCTTGTACAAGAAATTAAGTTGAAGGTGAGAGTCAAGATTTTTTTCACATTTAAAAGCCTCCTTAATGTCAAGATGAGTCATACCATTCTATATATCAGAGACTTTTATCAGAATTGGACCAGATAAGTTTTGATTATAATACCAGTGTTTTTATATGTATTCTTGGCAAGAATTTGAAGTATCATTACACCTGTATTGACTAACAAGGATGTGTTTTCATCACCCAAGAATATGTGGACCAACTCAAAGTTTTTATTTGAATTCTTAACATACTAAGTTTTTTCTTTAATTTGAGTCATGGCTGCTGAAAAGTTGTGAAAATATTGATAAGAACATTGCTGCAAAGATTTGATCAAATGAGAACATTTATTGAAGAGACCTGAATTATGTATCTGCTAGAGCTGTAGGTTTTTAAATTTCTTGTTCGGTTTCGGTAAAACCTCGGTTCGGTTCGGTTTGTTCATGAGGCCAAGTAAAATTCAATAAAACTCATTCTTATGTCCGGAGTCATAACTGAATGGTAGTGAAATTGAATGAAACTAAATGAATGCCCGAAATAAGCTATAATACATGTACATGAAGAATCAGGAAGGCCAATATAATAATTACCTAAATATACAGAACTTTTATTGTGCTTGGCCATTTTTCGAGGTCTGACACCTACATGCAACTTGAGGAAAGCTGCAAACACAACTAAGCTGAAATGTCAG